>SNQJ01S0010397.1:59533-74490 GCA_010110895.2 Picea sitchensis | reverse complement strand
ATATATATATATCAACAATGAAAAATGCAGAGTGAATGAACTCGCTAGAATGGTGGAAGCTTATGTCTGAGAAGAGATGTGACAACTACACTCATTCGCAAGAAGATGAGTACAATGAGGCTCTGAAGGCCCTTATACAGTAAACATGAATTCCAAAACCCTAGAACTACAAAAACCTAACCCTAGGAGATGAAGCGCCAAAAGTCATGTGGGCCCCGTTGGGGTAAGTTAGTACATCAACTTCCCAAGGTCGTAACTTTTGCATACGAACTCCGTTTTAGGCGTGTGATAGCCCGTTGGAAAGGCATTTTCAATAAATACATATTATACCATCAAACACTAACTCTATCAACAATTTTACTGTTGCAAGCCCAAAAAATGTTGTTTAAGGCCTCAAAACAGCCCCATAAGTACATAAAGATGTACTGAGATAAAAACTGCCAAAATAGGCCAGTTGGACTAGATGGGTGGCCACCAATATCCAGCTAGATGTTGTGTAGAGATTCAAGACAACATTGGAAGTGAAAATCCCATAATTACAAAGAACTGTCCCCATTATAGAGAAACATGTTGAACTGAAAACTGTCAAGATGATCCAGTTGGAATTTGGAACAAGTGGGTGGCCACCAATATCCATCTGGATTAGTCCTCCCCCCTTTTGAAGAAATGGTCTCCATTGTGTTGAGTACCCAGGGAAGATGGGAAAGTGTTTGTTGAATCTGAATCTTGATGAGTTGTGTGCCTTGATGGAGACATTGGATTGCTTGTTCTATGGAAGGTTGTCACAAACTTGTTGATGGTAGGGTTGAACATGTTCCACCAAGTTGTTGTCTCTAGGATTGACGAGGAATTGTGTAGGCACCATCGTAGCTGAAGAAACAATATCTTCTTTCTCTTCCGTAATCTCCTTCTGTTGGATAGAAGGTGTTAAGGATGCAGTGGTTGGAGAGGCCTTTTGTGCATCCTTTGAATAGAATGTGAAGAGGTTGAATTTTGTAGTATGAGAGATTAACTTGTGGCACTATTTTGCTGGAACAATAGTCAAAACTACCTCTGGTATCCTGTAAATCTAACCCCCCATAGTAATAATGACACTACGGGGTCGAGACTCATAAACATAATGTCATTTCCACATATATGGTTGGCCCAAAACAACATTACAGACATCAAGATTGGAAACATCACATACTACCTCATCCTTGAAGGGTTGTATTCCATAGGATAGGCGACACTTATGGCTGACATAGAGATCTCGTCCCTGGAGAAGCCACCCGATGTTGTAAGGCTACGGGTGTGGTGTTGTCGACAACCCCAACTATTTGACAACCTCAGCTGAGATTTCGTTCTTCTGGATTCCACTATCAACAATGAAATGCAACGGGGTCCCTTTCACCTACATATATGAATGAAAGAGGCACTCCTCCTCTTCAGGATCTACTGGTTCTTCTAGTTGAATTGTTGCGGTCATGATAGTAGCAGTGGGGTTTGTGTCAATGATCTTCCTTTTTTCATTATTTTCTGGATCAGATTTCAAATCAGGGTTCGAGTCCTTGTCTTTGGTCTCAAACACCAATGATTGTTTTGAGCAAAATTCATCAGTGTTTTTCCAGGGGATTTTGTGGAAGTCACACCACTTCCCAGTGTTATTCTTCGTCTTTCCCTTACCCTTCTTTCCTTGTGTCTTGGACTAGTTATAAGGAGGCTATTTGTTAGGGACATATTTATTATGCTTTGGTTGTTGTGGATCTATAAACCTGAACTCCCATTTGTTCTGGTGCCTAAATTTCTACTTGATTTTGAAAACATATTGATAGGCAACTCCCAATGGTGAGATGTTTAGGAAATCCATTTCGGTTTGGACATACCTATGCATATCCCCACGGTATTTCAGAACGATATGTCACTCAGAATCTTTGATACCAACTTGGTGCACAATGCAAAGTATTTGTGAACTCCAGCACTGTTTGGCCCCTCTCTTGCTTCAATGTGGTCCATCTCATGTACTGGTCTTCATATTTATCAACAGGGTAATATTATTCCTTGACCGCATCCACAAAAAATTCTCAAGTGTGCTTGACCCCATATATTCCAGATTCCTCTCTGTAACTTTTCTCCCAGTAATTTTCTCACCAATGTTTGACATGAAGGAGAGCCTTGAGGAGTGCAAAGGTGATATTGTTCCCGTTGGAAAAATTATGAATAGAGAAATAACCTTCTAGCACATTTAACCATTTTTCTACGACATTCGCATCTATCTGACCTTCAAATACTATAATATCAAAATAAACTTGTACCTTGAAGGGAGAGGTTCCTCGAAAGTGGTTGCTTGATGAATATGTGCTTGTTTCTATTGGCAGACATTGATGGATGTGGGAAAAATTCTCCATAATTTCGTCCCTTTGTTGCGCGAGATCTTTCTCAAGCAACATGTTAATAGAATCTTATGCTCCAACATTTTTATTTTCTTCCACCATGGATGGATTCTTGGGCATTTGAGAGTGATTTTACTCAAGAGAGACAAGCTCGAGACCCAAATTTCTATACTTGAACCTCGTTGGGGACATGCATTGAAAACAATCAAGAGAAGCTTGCTCCGATACAACTGATCTAGATTATTTTCAAAATGAAATGAAATCAGAGATATTACAATGAAATACACACAAATATTGCGAGAAACAGATAAATACAACAATACTTGATTTCTATTAATGAAATAAATGTACATATACTATAAAAATATAGAGTGAATGAACTCGCTAGAATGGTGGCAACATATCTCTGAGAAGAGATGTGAAGGTTGCGCTCATTCACAAGAAAATGAGTATAATGAGGCTCTGAAGGCATTTTTACAATAAACATGAATGCCAAAAGCCTAGACATCCAAAAACCCAACCCTCGGAGATGAAGCACCAAAATTCATATGGGCCCCGTTGGGTTAAGTTAGTACATCAACTTCCTAGGGTCATAACGTTTTCATACTATCTTCATTTTAGGTGTTTGATAGCCCGTTGGAAAGGTATTTTCGAGAAATATACAGTATTCCATAAAAAAATGACTTTTTCAATAGTTTTATTGTGGCAAGCCCAAAAATGTTGTTTAGGGCCTCAAAATAACCCTAGAAGTACAAAAAGATGTACTGAGATGAAAACTGCCAAAATATGCTAGTTGGTTTAGATGGGAGGCCACCAATATCCACCTGGATGCTATGTAGGGATTCAAGATAGCCTCAGAAATGAAGAACCCATAATTATAAAGAAGTGTCCCCATTACAAAGAAACGTGTTGAACTGAAAACTGTCAAGATGAGCCAATTGGAATTTGGAACAGGTGGGTGGCCACCGATATCCACCTGGATCATTTGTCGTTGCACTGGATCTTTAAAAAACTTGAGAGTACTCTGTTTGTCACACCAAATGACAGTCTATCTGTGGAACTGGATGCCCAACTCTATAAGGAATTTTTGTAGCCATAATGCCTGGATGGTAATGTTAACTACTCCTCTAGACTCAGCCTCGACTAAATATAGAGAAATAACAAATTGTTTCTTGCTCAACCAACATATAGCCCCTTAACCCAAACTAAGAGTGTATATGGATGTGGACTTGTGATCAGTTTCATCATCAGCCTAGTAAGAATCACTAGAGCCTATGAGATCCAACTTGCAACCTGATGCATATTGGATCCCATAATTGATGGTGTCATGAACATATTTGAGGATGCATTTGGAAGCCTTCTAGTGTAAATCATGTGGCTCATGCATGTACTTGGAGACTACCCCTACTGCATATGATAGATCTGGTTTAGTGTGGGTGAGATATAGAAGTCTCCCCACAAGTTGTTGATACAATGTGTTGTCCACCACTGGTGTAGCCTGACCATCCTCAAGTCTAACCCTAGATAAGAAAGGTGTAGGTGCATACTTATATCATATCATGTGGAATCTCTCCAAGATATCCTAAGCATACTTATGATGAGATAGATTGATTCCCGAAGAATCCTAGTTGATCTCGAGACTAATAAAGAAATGGAGTGGAACCATGTACATGATCGAAAAATTGTCATGAATAATTCCCTTAATCGAGGAAATCATTGAAACTGAGATGTCGATGATGAAAATATTGTCCACATATAGAACTAGGATCAGAAGTGAGTTAGTGATCCTCAACATGTAGACATTTGGATAAGATTTGCATATGAAAAAATTCTTGGAGAGAAATAAGCATTCCATCTTTGCGTACCATGCTCTAGGAGCTTGCTTGAGGCCATAGAGTGACTTTTTTGAGTCGGAACACTAAAGATGAATATTGTATGAATCTAGGTGGTTGCTCCATATAAATATCCTTTTAGAGATCCCCGTGAAGAAAAGAATTCTTCACATTCATCTGATGTACTTTCCATCCCCTAGTTTCTCCAATGACAAGTACCAACCTGATAGAATCCAACTTTGCTACTGGAGAAAAAGTATCATCATGGTTGATCCCGTGTATCTAATGAAATCCCTTGGCAACCAATCTTTCCTTGTGTTTTCTCACCTATTTTTCCACTGCATTTTTGGTCATGTAGACCCATTTTCATATGACAAGCTTCCTTTATGAAGGAAGTGAAACCATATCCCAAGTCTAGTTTTCAAGGAGAGAGTTGCACTCCTCCTGCATGGTTGCTTCTAAGAACAGGTTCCCTGCAGCCTCTCTGTAGGTCTGTGAGTCTAAATATTGAACCATATAATAATGTGGAGGCATCGTGGTTTTAGTGGAAGTGAGTACATGAGAAGGACCCTCATATTGAGATTTGGTCTTCCTCAGATCCACTAGATTCCCAACAAGGTATCTTACATCGTGAATTGCATATTGTTCCCACTTGGGAATATTCTCTGGCTCCTCATCTACATGTATTGAATCTACATCTAAATTCTTTGACTATGCATCTAAATGATCTAAATCCTATGACTATGTATCAGAGCTCATATTTGAAGTGGAGTATGAATGTGCAGACTCATCATATCAAACTAGTGGAAGGACAAGAGTATCTTCATGCAACTCCTATGGAGCATGCGAGAGACTTTCCTCAAATTGAACAATGCACTCAATGATGAACTGGTATGTAGAGGGATCAATAATTTTGTATCCTTTCACATAATCTTGGTAGCCAAAAAGAATAAATGCAGTACTTTATGGATCTAATTCTTTCCTCTTCTCAGAGGGAATGTGAGCCCATGCGCATGATCCAAAGATACAAAAGTGGGTAACTTCTGGTTTTTTTCTGCTCCAAGCCTCGAAAGGAGTTTGATCCTTGACATATCTTTGAGGGGATCTATTCTGGATGTAGTTGGAATAGTTAAGTTCCTCTACCCAAACATTCTAAGGAAGTTACCGTGCATGAAACATGCAACATGCCATCTCCTTGAGAAATCTATTCTTCCTCTCAACAACCCTGTTCTACTACAAAGTGTATGGTATTGTGTGCTACAACTGTATCCGGGAATCAAGATAAAGATATTGAACATCTCTATTAACATACTCCCCTGCATTATCTGTATGGAGGTCTTTGGTATTTCTCCCTGATTGAGTCTCAACAAGTGCTTTGAACTCTTTGAGGTGCTCAAAGACCTTCGATTTCTGTCTGAGAAAAATACCCAAGTATAACGTGAAGTAATCATCCAAAAATGTAAGCATGTACATTACCTTACCGATGGACGGATGTGGGAATGGACCCATGAGATCACTGTGAATCAAATCCAATGGAGAGGAGGCCCTATGAGCCTTCACTTTCTCAAACTTCTCTTGAGGATGCTTTCCAAGCAAACATCCTTCACAAAACCCTTCGGAAAAGTGGATATTAGGTAACCTAGCGATCATTCCCTTTTTTCTAAGTTATTGCATGTACCTGAAATTAAGATGACCAAACCTCTCGTGCCACAATCTACTACTCTTATTAGCATGTGTAAGTAGTACAGTGGAATCAAGTTCAAGAAACTTAGTAAAAGTATATAACCAATATTTATGATTTACCTCCTTGACGACAATTTTGGATTTATCTTGCATGTCGAAAATGGACACAGAGTTTGGTGTGAACTCCACCATTTTTCCTGAGCTTGTGTGTGTAATCTGGTATACTGAGAGAAAATTCATGGAAAATTGAGGAACATGGAGAATGTTCTCAAAGATTCCATGATCTAGTTCCACTCTTCCTTTTCCGGTGACCTTGACTATAGATTCATCCCCCATGATGATAGTAGGTCTCATGCATGCATTTACAGAAGATAGAATATCCTTTGTGTTTTCCATATGATGTGAAGCGCCTGAATCTACAATCCAAGTGTTAGGAGAAGAATACACAACGACTAATGCACGAGGATGGCCTTTCTTAGGGGCTTTATCTTATAACTTCTTCTTTGTAGCCTCAGGAATGAAGTCCCTTAGATTTTTTTTCTAAAGAATTTGAGCCATATGATCAATGTGATTCTTCATGCAGGCTTATTCTGGATGGTTCCCACAATTACAATAACCAAACTTCTCCCCTTTGTTGCTTTTTCCACCTTTGGAACCAAAAGAATCATTGAAGGGTTTGGATTACCCTTCCTTCTTTGGATCTGCATGCACCTTTTCTTTTCCTTTCCTTTTTGATTTAGGATTTTGAGAGTTGTTTCCATCATGCACAACAAGTGCATGTGCCTTTGGGCCCTTCATTATTCCCATCTAAATGAAATTATCATGCTCCTATGTCAAAGCCTCAATAAATTTTGACAATGAAGGCATGGTCCAAGTTGCTCTTGCGATGAATCTGGTAGAATGAAATGTGGAGACAAATACACTAAATTCTGGTGCAAGTTTTTCCATGATAGAAAGAACCAATTTTTTTTCCTGTTTGGATTTGTCGATACCATAGTCTTTCAATTCACGAAGGAGAGATTTAAATTTCGTGAATAAATCTTGGATATTTCCAAATTTCTTAAGATCCAAGGAGTTTAGTTCTACTTCAAGAAAATGACCCCTCATTTCATTCTTCTTTCCAAATCATCCTTCCAAGGTGGTCCAAATCTCATTTGGTGTCTTGCATGCATTGATGTGAAACCATAGGTCGAGAGAAATAGTCATGCATAGAAGACTGTGAACCGCATCCATGTAATTTAGGTACTTGGATTTTTCCAATGCTGAGGTGGGTTCTGCTTCTATGTCCATGACTATTTGGTACAAGCCTTTACCCTTGAGATGGAGTATAATTATTTTCTTCCATTCAAAATAGTTGTATGGTGTTAGAATGGAAAATTTGGGAAATTCCATCTTTCCTACTGCTTTGTTCGATCTTTGGTACCTGTAAAAGAGTGTTGGTGACGATCCTTGGTAGCGGCCTATGGGCTCTGATACTGTGTATAATTTTTGACAAAATATCTAGCTAACAATGAAACATACACAACTTGCAAATGGTGTGAAGAGAAGACAAAAATTGGAGGAAAGAATGAAAGAATTTCTATTAGATGAATGAGAGAAATGATACAATACAAGTGAGATAATCTGTATCACACAACTAACCCACCATAGTATTCAACTAATGCGCATTAGAAGTTTTCTAGATAGGCCTGACACACACTAAAAGTCATTGGAGTCAATTGCCACCTAGTCCTAGTTAACTGGCCATGTGGTCGTCGGTTAACTAGCCAAACTAGAGTGAAATGAGGAGTATATAACTCACACATGTGAATGTGCCTTATTGGTGATGATCCCAATGCAAGTGCACATTACTGGTGATGATCCCAAGTTTAGCATGCAACACTTGGTGGTAAAACCAAAGTTGACATGCAACACTTCACTCAACTAGTCTAACTGAATGCTAACTAAGAGTTGACTGAAGGGTATGTGGCACCCTTGTGTGGGGGAGAATACCCTCAATGAGGGGATAATATCTCAAATCAAGTGACCCTCAACATAGCCAAATAAACTTAGGAAAATAAAATAAAAAGAAAATCCTAGGTGTGTGTAATATCTCCAACACTACAAGCACTACAAGAGAAATACTCCAACATTCAAATCAATATTATTGATTAGATACAAGTTCAATATTTATGTTACATGTTTTATAATGGGGATCATTTTCTATCCGTTCATTCATTTCCAATGAAATTTCCAATGAATGACTCCCAATGTTCCAAGAACTAAACAATAGCTCACTACCCCAATTACTTAAAATTGATAAAAGTTCAAGAAGGACTGCTATGAACTTGGTTATAAATAAATCACTCATTAAAATTTCATGAACCAAACCTGAAAATCAGCTACAAGGTGTCAAATTTAAATATTAGTTTGTATGTTGGCTCAAATATCAAGGTAATGACACAAGGTTCAAGTTGTCAAGCTACAAGAACCCTAGTAAATCTTTCATCATACAAATCAATTTGCAAGGATAAGATAGCCATAGTTTCAAACAATACCAAGGGATTATTACCACAACCAATTCATAAATTTTCAAATTACAAGCTAAGAAATCCCAACATATACCATCCTAGACTCTACAAGAACTCACTACTAACTTGTTCTTCAAGTAGCATCATGAAGATAGTGTCAATGTTCAAGTACTATCATGCAACATCCATACTTAGTTGTATATATTTGTGTGCATGAAACACAAAGGGTTCCAAGGGATTAGTATGTACATAATCACTCAAGCATATTCAAGATAAGGAATCTCACAAAGAATCAATATACATGACAAGACAAACAATGATTTGCGTAGGGATATCTAAACCCTATCTATGGATTGAAGCAACATTTATTTTTCTTCAATAAATAAATTCCAAATGTACAATCCATCATCATTTTTCAAAAGTACGAGTTTCAAGAATATAAGACACCAAGTGCACATTCAAATCAAATAACATATAGTGGAAACAAAGATACATACATTAGAGATGAGAAGAATGGCCACAAGTCGCAATATCAATTCAATTCTAGCACAATTCTTAATCAAAGAGTTTATAAACAAATCATTTACATAAGCATTACCATATTACCTTAGATGAACAAGCATTACCATATTACCATAAAAAAGGTAAAGTATGAAGGTTATTACTACTTTTCCTATTCAAATCATGTATCAAGTCTTGTAATCCTCCACAAGACTTTGTAGTCGAACTTGATTTGTGATTAGGCCTTCAAATGCATTAAAAAAGAGTATCCGAATTAAGATGACGTGTCTCAAGGTGTTTACTACAATTTTCATGGTTTTGATTTTCCCAAGTTCCAAATCCATGTGAAAAAAACCAAAATATACTTGAGTATTCAGCGGGATGGACATAAGTTTTCTAACCATGTGCAAAAAAACTATACAACATCCTCATGCGAGTCAATTTGAGCGTAATAAAAGAGATTCAAGCTATCAATATTGAGAGTATTCATTTAAAACTTTGTATACAACGAGTAATAATGTCATCACTACTTCAATATAAGCCAAGACTACAACATTGATATTATTTTCGGTAATTGCATTGAAATTATAAAGCTACAATTCTAATATAAGTTTCAAGCTATTGGCATRTTTCATAATATCAAGTAACAAGGTTTACAAGATGGTTTTCCATCTTATATTTCTTCATTAAGCTCAAATAATAAGATGTCACCATAAAAATCATAAAAATTATAACAAAAAGAAAGAAGACAAGCATTCAACTATACAATTGGGTCAAGTAGACCAATTGTCAAGAGAGGGCTATGTCTACAATTGGGTCAAGTAGACCACATGTACACCAAACTCGGTCGTATGTCTTTGCAAAGTTTAAAGCTATGACACATCCCAAAAATAATCTATATCGAAAGTGCCAAGTTAATCGGGTTGAAACGAATTTTAGGAGCATTCAATAACCTTGACTTCGACATGGATTATATCCTAAAATATAGAGAATTAACATCTGAAATTTGTATCACATGTACACCAAGGTCACTCCTCTAACAATGAAAAGTTTCAAGGTCTGAAACATCCCAGAAAATAAGTTATAGAGAAAATGTCAAGATGATCTATTTGAAACTGATTTTAGGGGTATTCTGCAAGCCTAACTTCCATAGGGAATATCTCTAAAAGTATAGTGAACTGGCATCTGAAATTGTACCAAATGTACAACAATATCTCTCCTTCGTCTCTTCAAAATTTCAAGGTTTGAAATGTCCTAGAGAAAAATTTAACACGAAAATGACAAGATGATCTAAAATTGATTTTACAATTCAACCTTTGCTAATCCATTTTTCACACACACACGCTTTCTCTCAATGATTTCTCTTTTTATTCTTTTTCATAACCCTTCATGAAGGTACATACCCCTTAATCAATTCCCATTGTCATGGGAAAATACCCCAAACCCATATCTTTGAAACCACCATTTCACTTTTTACTTTTTCACATGCACCCTTTTTTTAATATACTTGTAGACCTATATATATATAAATCAATATTGGAAATTTTGTTTGTATTGCAATTTTGTAATATGACATGAATGACATCATTAATCCTTTGACATAGTTGAAAATAATTCCAACAATCTCTCCCTTTGTCATTGATAACAATCCTGTAATGAAATACATAGTCCACCATGCATAGAAATAATTCTCCCCTTGTGTGCAACTCTCCCATGAATAGAGATAAATTCCCTCCTATCTACAACTCTCCCCATTTGACATCAATGGCAAAGGGATTATCCCCCTGAACTCGTGCTTCTCCTTAAGCACTTAGTCGAAACTCTAGTCAAATTTCATGTCAGGTCGATCCTCATTTGAACACTTCCAAGGAAATTATTAGTAAGTAAGAGGAATGTTGCACGACTGTAAAACCGATGATACACAACGATATGAAGTCCTAAAAAATATAGTCAAATGATTCCACAAACATCCATAAATCTAACCACAATCTATTTTGGTAGTCAACACTGGTCCATAATTATCTCTTTCACATATCTGATGAAAATATACGAAATCATGATTGCCATTACTTTGATTTTTATGGTGAGAATGATGATAGGGCACATATTTTTGCATTAGTTGATCAGAGGAAATAGGATCAGGGTCAAGTTCACTTAAAAGAGTAGAAAAACATGTCATATTGGCAACAACATCATTTGTATGCTCAAATTCTTCCATGTGAGAAATAGGAAACTCATCAATCTATTTGGCACAATCAATAGTAAGTTTCTCTTGTATAAAACCACTCTAAAATGTACATGCAATAAAAAAAAATTCCCTTGTTGTAGCAAGGCTAGGTGTATGTAGGGAGGAAATTGTAGCATCATATCTAAGACTAGTCTTAATGAATGAATACCTTTGATAGTTGATGATATCATCTAAGCTTTTGGTTCTCTTTTCAAAATTTAATATTCTATTCAACTTAATAATTATTTTCTCCAATTCCTTTCTTAAGGAAACAATTTCATATTCTAGGTCTTCACAATTTTCTTCCTTTTTCTTCAGTTGGATTCTCACCACTCCTTCCATCTGTCTTTCTTCTTCTAATTGAACCTTTAGGTTGATGATAGTTTTTTATGTTTCTTAAAGGATTTGTGACATTTTTTCTTTTGAATCACAATCCTCTTCTTCATTTTTTTGTTGCTTCTCCTTTTGTTTCAAATTATTTTTCCTAAGCTTCTTTATTTTTCTTAAGGCACACATGAGGTCTTCTTCAATATCCACTTCCCCATCTATTTCAACATTTTCCTCTTCTTATGAATCCATCATTTCTTTCCCCTTGTATTCATAAATATTTCTTTCTATGGCTATGAAAATAGTTTATTCTCTTTCACTATCAGAGATACTTTCATTGCTCTCTTAAAATGAGCTACTTCCCCCATTGGATTAAAGACTTTTATTTTACCTATGGAATCTTTTCTTCTTTTCACGTTTACCCTTTTGATGAGATTTTCTCTCTTTATTTATGTTATTCTCTTCTTAATCATCACTACTTTCATTTTTCGCATATAGACACTTAGCATAAAAATGTCATACTTTTCTAAAGTTAAAGCATTTGAAGGGAAGATTACCTTTATATTTTCCAAATCCTTTCTTGAGTTTCCTCACAAAATGTGCTTCCTCTGCATCTGATTAATTTTCTAAGCTACAGCTTGATTCATTCTCTATGTTCTTTGTCTTTTTTAAGGCTTTGTAGTCTTCTTCTTTATCTAATGGATTTTTTTTTATCTATCCTCATTTCACATGGCGTGAGGATCCCATGCAATTCATCCTTTGTTAATTAATCAAGATCCTTCATTTCTTCAATGGTGGAAACTTTGACATCAAATATAAAGGGGAGTGACCTTAACAAATTTTCTACAGCCATTATTTCTTCAACCTTTTCACCAAGTCCTCTAATGGCGTTGACAATTTCATCCACATGGAGAAGATAGGCTACAAAATTTTATTCATCTTTCATTT
Source organism: Picea sitchensis (assembly GCA_010110895.2). NCBI lineage: Eukaryota > Viridiplantae > Streptophyta > Pinopsida > Pinales > Pinaceae > Picea > Picea sitchensis. The sequence goes on along the minus strand of SNQJ01S0010397.1, from coordinate 62,090 downwards.
TCAAGATCTCAAACGATCTTCTATGATTTTATATATTTTCCTTATTAACCTTGTCATCTCCTTCATATATGTTTTGAATCTTGTCTCAAAATTATTTTCTCAATCCACAATGTATCACCTTGAAAAACTCAAAATCTAATAGACCACACAAGATGGAATTCATGGATTTTGCATTATTTTCACTAGGCTTCTTCTTGGCCACACTTGTTGGTGGAGTTACTGGGGATATATAACCATTCATGACTAATTGCCAAATATCAAAACCAAGATACATTAGATATGTTCACATCCTTATGCTCTAGAATGCATAGTTTATTTTGTCAAACAATGGAGCTCTATTTGTAGAGAAACCTTCATGACCAACCATGTGTGCTCCAGAGATCTACCTTCCATTGGTTAAACTCTTTTTGAAGGAACCTTCTCTAATTCAAATTATTGAGCATAGAATTATACTGAGAGGTGGGGGGGAGCGGGGCGGGTGAATCAATATAAGACAATTTTTTACTTTTTTGAACATTCATAAACCATAAGAAAACAATCACATTGTAGATCATGGAACACAAGATTTATGTGGAAACCTTTTCAAGACAAAAAAACAAAAATTCTCTTTATAATTATTTGTAGGCACCAAACTACTGTTAGAAATATTTGTAGGTGCCAACCTACTAGAGACACCAATATCCACTGGTAAAAATCCTGTTAGGCACCAACCTACTCTTATATATATTCATAGACGCCAATCCCCACCGCTAAGCACAAACTTAGGAAGAGACACCAATCTCTTACATATGTTCAAATACACCAATCTACTAGAGACATCAATCCCCAACGTTAAGCACCAACTTAGCAAGAGATGACAATCTCTTGCATATATTCATAGACACTAATCTACTGGAGACACCAATCCCTAGTGCTAAGCACCAACTTAGAAAGAGACATCAATCTCTTTGTGTGAGTTACATCAACCTTCACTAAGTATTCATGCTACTTATACCTTCACCAAGTTTGTTTGTTTCTTATGCCTTCACTATGTCTACTCATTGCTTCTTTCTTCACCAGTTCTACTCACTACTTTTTCCTTTACCTAGTCTAACCAAAATTTGAATGTCCAAATGGTAACTTTCTCAAACCTTGTCGTTTTGGGCCTCTTCCCAAAATGAACTTGTAAACCATGTCACGTATCCAGTTTTGAAAATATGATAATGAAATTATTACCTAAGGTGATTTTTATGTCTCCTTTATTCTCTAAATTTTCCACAGTCTGAAGAGTCCCAAACAAGAAAAATTTAGTGAAAATGCCAAGCTAACCTATTTGAAACTAATTTTAGGAGCATTCAGAAACCCTAACTTCCATACGTAATATCTCTGAAATTTTATCTAACCAACACCTCAAATTTGTACCATATGTACATCATGATTGTTCCTCTATTCTCTGAAAATTTTTGAAGCTTTAAAACATCCCAAATAATAAGTTATAGCAAAAGTTACAAGATGACTTGTTTGAAGTTGATTGCAAGAGAATTTAAGAACCCTAACTTCCATAGGAAATATCTTCAAAAGTATAGTGAACCAACATCTGCAATTTGTACCATGCGTACTCCAAAATCACTCCTTTATCTCTGCAAAGTTTCAAGGTATGAAACATCACATAAAATATTTAGAGCGAGAGTGCCAAGTTGACTTGTTTGAAACAGATTTCATAAAAATTCAGGAAACCTGACTTACACTGGGAATATCTTTGAAAGTATAGTGAACCAACATCTGTGATTTGTACCACATGTACACCAATCTCTCTCCTCTATCCCTGCAATGTTTCAAGGTCTGAAACATTATAGTGAAAGTGCCAAGATGACCTGTTTGAAATTGATTTCAAGAGCATTATGGAATCCTAAATTCTATGGAGAATATCTATGAAAGTGTAGTGAAACAACATCTGAAATTTGTATAACATGTACACCAATATCTCTCCTCCATATCTTCCAAATTTCAAGTTCTGGAACATACTAGAAAAAAGTTATCATGAACGTGCCAAGATGACCTGAAACTGATTTCACAATTCAATCTTTTCTAATCCGTCTCTCTCTCTCTCTCTCTCTCTCTCTCTCTCTCTCTCACACACACACACACACACACACATTCTCTCAATGCTTTCTCTTTTTATATTTTTTCATAACCCTTCATGAAAAGACATATGCCTTAATTAATTCCCAATACTATGGGAAAATACCCCAAGTACCACGGGAAATTACCCCAAACCCATGGGTTTGAAACCACCATTTCACTTTTTACTTTTTCACATGCACCCATTTTTAAATACACTTGTCAACCTTTATATATAAATCAATATTGGAAATGTTGTGTGTATTGTAATTTCGTAATATGAAATTAATGACACCATTAATCCCTTGACATCAATGACAATAATTCCAACAATTATTATTCCCATATCATAAAATTATTTTAATCACTTTATCATTTCCCTACCCAAGTTTTCCTAATGCATTCTACTTTCCCTTCTATGTCAACTAAGGATGGTTGAATTCTTCAGTTGGGGGGG
>SNQJ01S0010397.1:28377-47744 GCA_010110895.2 Picea sitchensis | reverse complement strand
CTCGCATGTTCATTGAAAGAATTCAGCTCATACATCAGCAAGTTCAAGAACAACTTGAAAAAAATCAAGGCAAGTACAAGGAGAGGCATGATAAGCACATAATTGATCATAAGTTTCAAGAAGGGGACGAGGTATGGCTGCATATTAGTAAGGAAAGAATGCAAGGAGAAGGTAAAAAGTTGAATCCTATTCGTTATGGTCCATTCAAGATCCTTAAACAAGTTGGAAATAATGCTTTTCAATTAGATTTGTTTTCATAAATGCAAATGTATTCCGTTGTGAATGTGGAAAATATACGTTTGTATGAACCTCCTCTAATTGTTGATTATGAAAGTGACATTCAGTTGCCATCCATAGAGGATTTCTCGCCAGAATTTTTTGATGAGTTGAAAGAGGATGCTATCCTTGACAGAAGGACACGCACTTCAAGGAGGGAAAATGTTGATTATGTTCGGGTTGGTCTTAAAGGAAGCAAACTGAGTAAGGCAAAGTGGATTGAATTGGAAAAGGTGAGGGACCTGTACCCTCATCTTATTAACAGGTAATTGAAGGCTTTTGGGGTCCAAAAGTTTCCCAATGGGGAGGTGTGATCAAGTGATCATGTCCTAAGTGAAAAAAAATGCTCAAAATTGGAACTGCTCAGAATTGGTTGAAAATAGAACGAATGGATAGGACTCATCGATATGATCCTGGCGCCACAAATGACACTCAAATCCGACACTGTATGTGAAAGTTATTCCAGTTTGAAGTTTACAATTTCCTTCAAGTCCAATTGACCAGGGTTGACTTTGATTTAAAAAAAATATATATTAAAAAAAGAATATTCCACAGAATATTCCATGGAATATTCTGTTAACAACCTATCATCGTTTTCCACTTGGAATTTTCGGATTGGGTATTGGTTGACTGGACATTTTGGTGGCCAATCAGCGGGCGCCACGGGGCTTGCCCGGAGGCTGCCACGTGGCCCCAGCCGGTAAAGATTTTTGAATGGAAAAATTTTAACAAGTTGGCAGGATTTGACCGCTGGTCAATCGGATGGCAGCCCCAAGGCCTAACCGCTCGGGCTCGTGGTGGTTCTTACCATTGATACGTCACATATTATATAAAAGTTTGATAAAAGGTTTGATTGGCAGTAAAAAAGGGGACCAACCCCTAAGGACCAGCCCCCTATACACGGGACCACAAGCCCAAAACCATGGCCCATAGACCCCGACGGTTGCAGTTTGTACCGTTAGCACATGTATGCGGGTTGTAACCGTTAAATGCCACGGGTGTGCAACGTGGTTTGTTAACCATAAAGGTTGACAGCTTATGCGAAGATAATGTGACCACTCCACTAACACTTAATGCTAAAGACAAAACGGTTTCGATAGTTTTGGGCGTAGTCCATTTTTTTTTGGCGCCAATTGCCATTTTTAGCGGGCCTAACTCCCGCTACTCCAGTTTTGGTGGAGGTTTTTTGGGAAAAAGGGACAAAACTTCTTTTGGTGATAACTTCTTGAAGACAAAACCTTTTTGGAGGTTTTTTTGGTCGATTTTGGGCATTCACAGCCTTCTGGAGAAACTAGAACAGGTTGCAGAGCCAAAAGAGGTGTTTTTCAACCATTTTTACTTTAAAGAATCTTGAGGAGCCATCAGGGCCTTGAGGGAAATGGAACTGCATTTGACCACCCTTCACTGTTTTAGGTGAAAACAGAGTCATTTCTTGCTTCTTTTTGTATTTTGAATTTGTTTTCACAGTTGGTTTGGTCTGTTTAGGCCTTTTTCTCATTGTAATACCATTTTGAGCATGATAATATATCAAGGACATGCCCATTGGGAGCCTTGGACCCGACAGATGTAGCCTAGGAGGGGTGAACTGACTCATCATGTTGTTGTGTGTTTATGGTGAAGTTATTTTGCTGTGTTAGACAGATTTAAGATTGTTAAACAGTGAACTAAAACAATACTCCCTCACACAAAAATTTCTTAAACATTGATCAAAAACACTTTGCACATTTATTTCAATGGAAATGAATACTTTGTATAGCAAGAAAAATACTTTCATTTTCAGATCAAGTATTCAGTTAACTGGCTGAACAGAGAGTAGTGAGGAGTTAACTCATGAAATCAAGAGTAATGCGCCAGTCTGGTGATGATCCGAAGGCATGTGCGCATTAGTTGGTGATGATCCCAATGTTGCATGGTGACAAAACCAATGCAACATCTAAACTCAATTCAACTAGTCAAATTGAAGTGTCAACTGAAAGAGAATATTCTCCAGGTGGAATGTTCTCCCCTAAAATATAGGAGGCTGGATAATAACTAAAAAACAAGGAAAAATAAATCCTAGGTGTGTGTGAAGTAACTCCAACAAACATGAAATGGGATGACTTGGCATTATTCTAACTCTATTTTCATTTTAGATACAAACTTTTTAGGTAGTACTTCTATAATATTTCAATCGTAGAATGTGACAACATATATAATCCCATTCAATGTCCAAAAGCATCATGGGCATAGTTCTGTCTACATCTGAATTCAAGAAAATCATGTTCACCTTAAGATAGAATTTACAACCTGCAAGCCTTACTATAGGGTTGTTAACATTCAACATTCAAGCCTTACTATAGGGTTGTTAACATTCAACATTCAAGCCTTGCTATGTGTTACATGTAGGACATTGTTTCGTACAATTGCTTGATTGATGGCCTTTGTAAGAATTGCAAGATTTCATACCCGCTCCCAAATTTAAACCAAAATTACAGTGATTCAGTCTATTTTCCTTATGTGTATCAATGGTGCATCTTCATTTGAACTACCTCACATTGGAAAATGACATCAACATATTTAGACACATTTGCATTATCCCCATATACATTTTAATAAAAGTTTCAACTACATTTGCATCCTCAACTGTAGTATCAAGTGCTTTATTGTCAAATGTATTTACTAAAGCTTCAACTGAATCTAGATCCTTCCCTCCACTTAGCTTCTTTTGTGTCCTAATTTGATTTATTAGAGCTTCAATTGAATTTGTATCCTCAAATGCAATTTTAATTATATCTCCATCTTCACTCTTATTTATCAAATCTTCATCTCCATTTGTAACCTCCATTTTGGTGAATAAATATTCAATTTTGTTGATACCTAGAACATTAGGTGATAAATATTCAATTGCAAACGTATATTGACTCAATGAAATTAATATGGTATAGCTTGGAAGTTCATTCCATTTCTCTTGGCTGGGTAGGGAAATAGTTGTTCCAAATATATCCCTATGTATTCCAACTTATAAATTTATTCAAAGAGGAATTGTTCCCTTTTGAACAATTGATTTAAGGACCTATCCAAATCAATTTCCTAACCCAATATCTTCTCTCAATGGGTTGCATCATGAGTTGAAGTATTTCTATTTTCCCAATACTTCTATTCTCTTCACTATAAAAGAAAATCAGAGTTTTTCTTGCAATATCAGGGATCAACTTCGATTGATTGTTTCAAAAAGGGAATTTAGGTTTTCTTCTACACTCCTTCTCCAAGCTACATGTATTTTACAAATTGATGATGCCACACCATGATAAGATAAGTTCTTATCATTTCTAATTGTTGGATATGTTCCCTCAATCAAAGCGACGTGTCACTTATCAGAATGTCAAGCTCCCCTTCTCCTAGGAATAAATGAAAAGGTCACAAGAAAGATCTCATTACTACCCTTGTGATATCCCATGGTACACATGATTTTTTGGAGAAAGGGATGGGTAGAAGTTGGAAAAAAATCGGTACTTGTGTCAATTGACACAATGAATTTTATTCATAATTATAGTTAGATCCTAGGTGGAGTTTCAAAACCATGACAAGTTGTTGGTTACTTAGTTGTTTTTTTTAATTGGTGTTGCCCATTGTTTGAATGTGTTTTGGATACAAGGATTACCAATTCCTTTGTTTTATTTATCTATATTGGCTACAAATTTTTGATATTTCCATAGAGACAATGGTATATCGTATGATGGTTCTTCTGAATAATTTCGCCTGATTGTGTTCGTGAATAATCCCAGACACATAAAAATGGATAGATAATTTTTACCTATACTTGAAAGCTTTGTCAATTTGAAATACAACTTTGGAAATTATGCATCACTCACATTTATAACAATTGCAAGTCTTAGTACTACACTTTTTTAGGTCATTCTATATATGTTATATGTAATACGTATAACATATATGTTATATGTAATACCATATAACATATATATATATATATATATATAACAACATTATATATATATATATATATATATATATATAGCAGCATAGTAATATAAATTATGCTCTATATTGCAATAATTCTATTAATACATTTAATCATTCTTGTTACTTTCTCTTTCAAAGTAGTTTTTATAGTTTACGAGTTTGATTTTGAGTTGGGGAAGCTCAGGGCTCAAACCTAACTCTATGCTTATTTCAAAGTAGTTTTTATAGTTTACGAGTTTGATTTTGAGTTGGGGAAGCTCAGGGCTCAAACCTAACTCTATGCTTATCAAACAACAAAGTTTTTGTTGTGGCATGGAAGTATGAATTTTTTTTATCATGGTCTAGTCTCCTACGAGTAAGTTGACTTAATTATGGTGTATTTGTCATGGATGATGACTCAAGGACATGGTATTTATAGTACACCCCTTACTAGTTATATTAGTGCCACTTGTAATGACTAGCTTCACTTCTTGAAGTACTTGAAATGGTTACAATCCTTTGATCATGTAAATATCAAAAGGTTGATATAATTTGGATGAACTTATGTTATTATAATAAGTTGTTGAGTATCTTGGTATCAGATAGGGGTTTAATTTGTTGAGTATCTTGGTATCAAATAGGGGTTTAATTTGTTGAGTACCTTAACAACTTTTAAAGGTTGACATGGTTCAAATTATGATAAGTGGAAAGTATTTTGTGGACTTTGGGGAAATTCGTTAGGTGATACTAACAATGGTATTCGCTAGGAAATTCGCTAATTCCAGTCCATCATCTCTCTTCCCCACAACTTGCACAACCCAAGGATGGGATCTCCCTTCATTACTCATAATCCCTCAAGCCTTTCACTCTCCTCCAGGGCTTCTATCACAAGTTGGACGGAAATCTCTCTGTTGGGACCTTAGGAATTCTACAGTTGAAACAATAATTCACACAATAGCAAAATTTTTGCTTCTCTTGACAATTTGCAAATAGAATATTTTTTACAGGCCCGCAACCTCTCTTCTCATGAAATTGCATCTCCAAACAACTACCATACATGTCCACTATGGTAGTCTTCAAGCTCAACACTCATAATTATCTTGATGTCCAAAAATCTCCATGTAAAGATTGTTCGCCATGCAACGTCTACCCATACAACGTTTCTCTCTTTTGCTTGTGTGTTGGACTTACACTCTTCCCCAAGGTAATTGTACTCAACCCCCATGCTCTCAATAACTATGGGATGTGACTTATCACACCCACCCTTTTACATAAATTCAATAATTGGCTTTGGAAACACTCAATCAAAAAGTGGAAAGTTCATAGTAAGGATAATTTAGAAAGAAAAGGGTTTGGGTTTAAAAGACATGGGTAAACTGTACCCCTTGGACCCCTTCCCTTTCTTGAGGAAACCAAGCCCTCAAATCTACATATGTTTCCATCTATAATTAGTGATACATTTTATTTATATTCAATATAAATCATTTACATATTAGATTGCTTAACTCTCAACAATACATTATATTTACAATATACATTTCTAGTTATACATTTCTAGTTTAGAGTTTGAAAATGAAAAGATTACATCAATCTTCAAATGTTCGTTTTGGTAATCACTTCAAAGTATGTATTTATTCCCATTATCAAAACATCTTTGAATTTTGTCAAAATTTGCCATGTCGCTAACTTTCCTTAACTTTGATGCATGTACATTGTAAGATTGATTTGTTAAGTATATTATAAAATTGTAAATAAAAGGAAAAAATTCAATTTCAAATAACGAATATTTTAAAAGATACGTGGTTAACATAAACTTTTATCAATTATATTCAATAATTAAATTTTCATAACTGTATGATGTTTTAATATTGAAATTCAACTCCCATTACAAACTCCACTTTCATTCTTCCGAATATTCTTACCTCAGCTTACATACTTGCTCAATCCACTTTGTTAGTGGCATATTGAGGGGCATATCAATGTTTGCATAGGCCAGGGGCATACCAACAAGTTACAGGAATAATCATACTACCTACAAGCATAGGCATTACTTTTAAACTATATTTTCCGAGCGTCGTGAAAACTATCACTTCTAATCTCATTTCATTTTATATTTTAAATAAACGTTGGTTACACGTTTTATGGTATGTCTTATTACTTCCCACTAGAAAGGTGTATTAATGGAGAAATTACAAGTTAATAACTTTTCTTAAAATTTCATCAGTATTTCATGGGAATATCAAACACTTTTAAGAAACTATTACATCCTCTTTGTAAGGTAAAAAAAAATGTATATTCACTTTCTTCCATCTACTTCCTAAAACAACATCAAATCTTCAAACAATATCAATTGAAGCAAAGTTTCAAGTTCCTGACTTAGTAATTTGAAATATGTTATATATAAAACAATCAAAATAGTTTTAATTATTTATGATAAGTTTTCATTATTAAATTATGGGATGGTAATTTGAAATATATTATGTATAAAACAATCAAAATAGCTTCAATTATTTATAGTAAGTTTGAATTGTTAAATTATGAGATGGCCTTTGGAGTACAATGCTAACTAACGACTCTACAATGTCAATGAGAATGATTTGTTATTCTCATAGCAACAATAACCATTTTAACATGTTATTTCCTTTATTTAAAATTATGTGAGTTATATAAGTGTGAATGACTCCAATGGAAAAGCTCTATTTTATTTGGTTTGTTTGTTTTGTTTTGTTTTTTTAAAAACAATCTTATAAAAATATTTTGGTTTTTTTTAGCTTATATTAGCATTGTTTTGCTTGTTACCAAATGAATACATTTATATATAGAAAGAAATTATATATAAATAAATCAGATATGCATTTTTTGGGTATTTACAAGGATTGGATGTTCGTCCATTGGCTATTAGAAAGACAAGAGTTGGGTCCATTTCAAGTAAAAATGAATGGCATAGGCTTTTCCTTGAACACATAGTCATGGAAAAAAAGTAAGCAAAGGTTTGTAATCAGTCATCATTTGATAAATCACAGGTGCATTTCAACTGCTAATAGTTGGTCAGCCTGAGACACAGAAAACTATGTTTATGCAACAAATATCATAATTAATTCGAGTTTTCTTTGGTGATCCAGAGCTTTGTAATTTTGCAGGTGTAGATCTTGTGGCCGGATCAATTAAGAGTCTATTTCAAGACCGGTGTGGGTTCAAAGTAGCAGTCATACCAAGGCCCTTCCATTCGGGGACCCCTCCCTCCTTATTTTTTGCCTATACTAGCCTCGTAGTATTCGGAAAGGGGTAAGCATGGCTTTCCTGGACTTACAAGTGTAGGATTTCATATGCACCAATACCTTCTAATTTTGTTGGTGCGGGATGATATATTTACTGGTAAATTTTGTATTGAACAAAAATAAAAAATAAAAATTAATCTATTGAGATTATTGTGTTATCTTATGCAATATTAAATTAGTGGTAAAGGATCCTTCAAGGTTTAAGAATGTTGGTTTTGCAGCTAAGGATTCATATGATTTTTTTCTGCGATGGAACACATGGTGGATTGAAATTCTTTATAATTGAAAGAAAAATTAAAAGAAAAGTTTTGGTGAAAATTTCATTAGTTGATAACGAAACAAAAGATCAATTATAAACCAAGGTCCACGAGTAAAGCTACTCAGCGACTTGGTATGGGCGATCAAATTTCCATTTAACGGTTCCCAATCCCTCCACGTTGTGGCAATCAAAGGTGCCTAGTTCTTGCATGGAAAGTATGTGGAAAGCATGCTCCGACGGATGAGCATGGAAACATATGACCTGAATGCCATGCCAAGTTTCCAACATTAGCATCAACTGGGCCTGAATGCTATAGCCAACATGAAGAGTCATGTTACTGATTCTAGCACATGATTTAGATATGTTTCTCCATCCGTTACCGGGGACACTGCAATTGAATTTGGATATGAAAATGCAGGGTGATTGATGGCCTATGTCTTTGTTGGTCGAGGTGCAGCGACTGAAACCCGCCTCGGTTGCCCTTTCAATTTTATGAGGAGTCCCATAGAGGTTTCTTGTAATTGGTATATGGAAAATCACCAAGCAAAATTAGTATTAGCAACAAAGTTGGTTGCATCAACTAGAAGGGAGATAATCATTGGAAATTGTTAAGCATTCTCATTAACTGGCATACAGATAGTTATATCAGAGTGTTGTTGATGCATGGGTCACAGAATGCACCCATGTTCCAATCCTATCTCAAGAATAATGTCCATCGAATTGGAGGAGAAATTACGTGGAAATGAGAATGTTCAGTTGAGCATTATCATTAATTTCCATATTGATAGCTATATCAAAGTGTTGTTGGGGAATGGGTCACAAAATGCTCCCATGTTCCAAAATTGCCTCAAGAATAAAGTCCATCAAATTGGAGAAGTAATTGCGTGCAAATGTGAATGTTGTGGTAGCCCTCCCTCAATTGTTTTGAAATTACCGCCTAGTACAGGCATGACCACATTATCGCTTTCCAGAGGAAGTGATGGATTTTGGTTTAAATTTTCTCAAGGAATCAATCAGACCATTCAGTGACACACGTTAGAAATTAGAGGTGCAACTAATAAGGTACGCATCATGTCTTGTTATTATTAAAGAAGAAGATCCCACGCACACCTAGCATCATTTTGTCAACGGAAAGAAGAAATGTGTAGTTATTCATGTTCTCAGATGTTATCAATGGTGCAATTCAAGTTCCATTTCTTGTATTAGGCTTGGATTCTATCTCCCATGCTTGAAAAATAGACTATTGTGTATTCTTGTATCACGTGATAGTTTCTTGTTTATGGAAACATCACTAGTCGTTGGAGAAGAAAAGGTAGGTAATAGATTGGATAGGCTATAGCGATGAGAGAAGTGGTAGGAAGATAATTTGGTATGTAATAAGTTTATCCATTAGCAGTAAAACCATCAGAAGCGGACGTTTAAGCACTACATCGTAGATAGATCTGCATATCAGTGTGAAAGACTATTTCTTTACCTCCTTTCTTAATCCAAGTTTTTTGAATTAAATAAGAATTTGTAACTAGATTTTATATAAATTAACAATTTATTCTTAATAAAAAATTGAAAACATACCCACGACTTACCCTGATAAGATTCCCCAACTTGAGGTGGAAAGTTGAAATGTCAGTATCCTAAAAAACATCCACTGCATTGGGACTATTCAATCTATTCACCAATTTCATCAAACAAATCATTTTTTTTAAATTTAGATCAACATTCCACTCCTATATTATCACTTGCTTAAAATTCAAGTGTGCTCCCTTCTGCACTATCCTCACCTCTGGCTAACAAATTGATCTGATACCGCGACTAGAATATTTTTATACCTCTTAACTATAAACTAATTTAGGAATTTTATACTAGTATTAATTTCTTTAAGATTTTGGGTTGTTTTGTATATGTGAGCATTGAATATGGATACTAACAGATTGTTAATTTCAAAATTCAACTTCAACGGTGGCTTGAATGAATATGTGCTAATTGGAGATTAACGGTGAAATGTTTTGGTATGTTAATAGGTAATCGACCTCTTAAGATGAAAAATGTTGAATATTTTGCGTGCATGAAAGTTGATTGATATTTATTTCAGAAATTTTATTTCATTGTTCAGAAATGAATATGAAAGTTTTATATGTTCATAAATGAGTATGAATTTTTTGTAAATGAATTTTTTGGTTATTGTTAGCTTAATATTTTCAAGCAATGAATTAATAGCAATGCATGATTAAACTATCATCATTTTCCTTAGCTTAACTCAAATAAATTGACTTACAATGACTATGGGTTGATGCAGGGATACAATTTAATAATGGAGAATTGCAGAGGAAATGCCCATATCTAGGAAATCCTGGAAAAGGCTGGACGTTCTAGAATACTATTGAAAGAAATGGGCATGCATTCTCGATGAAGGAAAGGGGGAAAGGGGCCTTGAGGCTTGAATACAAAATTACTGATCATTTGAAGAAGTTCAGTTGAGTTGTTCCTACTTCTACAATGTTTCTTGAATAGCAGAAAAACAAGTGGGAGAGTGAGGCACTTTAGTAGCAGAACTAGTAGGAGAGCCAGGAACCAACTGAACTAGTGAGAGAGCTATGAATACCAATCCCATAACCACTTAGCATAACCAGTCCCAGAACCAGTGGGAGAGACGAGCACTTCAGTGATCGACCACCAAGACCACTAGGAACAAGAGAAATAGACCATGATTAAAGAAGGACAGAACAACAAGTTATAGTTCTTGAAAGTTACATGAAAATGACCAAGTGAAAGTGGAGGGAATGTGACGGACAGAAAGATCAAGTGGAAGTGGAGGGCATGTGACAGATAGACAACTAAAAGAAGCACCAAAGCCACAACTCGTTATGGACTATGTTCTATGCATTCAAAAACATTAAGCATTTAATGTTTTGAATTAATGCGAAGGTGAAACTTAGCATTAATTCACAATGCTTTCTACATACTATTTTACCCTCTCGTTACCTAAGTTTGAAGCCCGTGAAGCCCACTTGCCTCGATATGAGGCCAAATAAGGCCTCAAAATTAAAACTTAGGGAAAAAGCATAAAAATGGTCTGGAAAAATTGCATGAGACAATTAAAACTTTGGGTTAAATCATTGGTTTGTGTGCCATATTAATAGAACGATGAAAAATCAATTACTAAGAGTCCACAGCCCAGAGGGAAGGGACTAATAACTAAGAACTCTAGTTGATTTGTTGGATGTGTTAAATAGAGTTGCAACCCAACTTATAATTGGATGATTGCACATCTTCTAATGGGATTATTGCACATTTAGCATTGCATAAAACAATAGGAAAGTCAAATATCTTCCTTTTAAAAAGTTTGGTTTTTTTTTTTTTTTTTCTTTGTATCATTAGTTAGAGTAAGGTACCATACTATCTCAAAGAGGACAACCCAAGTTTGATAGCTCTAAATGGAAGTAGCGTCACCACTCAAATTTTGAGAGATATTGAAAAAACTAGGATAGGAGAAGAAGTAAGCTACAAAGATAATTGATAACTCAATCTTGATTTGTGTTCTTTTTGGATTTTATGTAGACCTAAAGTTCCTAGAGGTTGTTAAACAAAAGTGTAGTGTACTCTATTGTCCCCCTGAATGTTTCCCAATAGTTGAAACAAGATCAAGGACATCGACTAGAGAATTTGCAAGACCTCCCAACTATAGGCCAAAGACTAAGAGTCCTCTATCCAAAGGGGTAACCCTCTAGTGCTTATATAACCTGGTGCCCACTATCACATAAAAAATAAAAAAAATAAAAATGGTATTTAGGGCTGGTACTTTTCTAACCTAAGGAGAATTTCCTTAGCATTTCCAAAGATATTTCTTGTAAGCATAGTATTAAGGTAGCCTTGAATTAAATTTTCAAGAGAACATATAACAATAGTTTATTGTGATAAACTACACAATGCCTTTCCATTGGATATCTCTATTCCTCACTATATGGCACATGTGTTTAAAGATGGATGTGTGTGAGATGATAAGAAAAACATAGAAATGGGTGAACCTATGAAGACATATCATATTTTTTAGTGAAATGTGGTGGTGAAAATTTGAAATTTTACATATTTTTTAAATTAAAGTCTTTGAAACTCATAATGTCAATTTTAATGTGCAGTAAAAAAAAGTAGGAAATTGTGTTATCTTTCTAATGATATTGTTTTCAAAAAATATCAATGTCATTTAATGTGTCAAATTTACATTTATTTGTATGTTTTTCCTTGCAAATTTATGAAGAAGTTAATTGTGATTTTAGTTCACAAAGTGTTAAATGTATAATTTTCAAAAAACATTACATGAAAACAATGAAAACAATCTACACAAAACATGCTTTATCCCACTTATTTTTTTAACTTTTTTCATAAACTATATTTAATATTCCTTTTTTAAGCCAACATATTAATATTTGAATCCCATTTTATACATCTTTATGTTTCCAATATTTATTTCCTATTGTTTGTGTTAAATTAAAACCATAAATACTCTTTTGAAAAGTAAACATCTACAGGTATCTCACATATTTTATATAATTTTTTTGTTGTGTAGTGTTTATATTACAATTTTTTTTTAACAAAAATGGTTAGGGGTTTTTATTTTAAAAGGGGGTGTGCATAGGAAAAAACAACCAAAAAGCACAAAATTTCAAAATGCCTAGAGACCTTCAACAAAGAAAGAGCCTTAATGTTCCTTAAGGGGGTCATAATTCCAACAAATTGCACAAAACATGTACTTATGTTCTTCCAAGTATACATTTTGCATTGCATAAACTTGGTCTAGTTAAGATTTAGCTCAACATCTACCCTTTCTAGAGCATTCTCTGGAGTATCATGATCACGTTGATAAAGCACTTGTTGTAATATTTCACAGGATGCGGGCAAGACTACAGAAGGAACAGGTTGTTGTACTAGAATGTATGGAAGATTGTATTGCGTTCTCTTGTAAAGAGAGTGAATCTGTTCTGAATGTTTATCGATTGTGCATAAGAAGAAAACCAATTCCTTGTCCCTTCTTCCCCTCTCGTCCTGCATTTTCCATGTGAGTTGGTCGTTTGAACTGCAAAGAGACTCCATTTCATGTTGTTGCTTCTGCAATTGTTCTTGCATTTTTTCCACCTTACAATTGGTACATTCATGGAGGTGACTTCAACACCACATGCATGAAGATTCATTGGGAGGAATAGTGTTGGTCCAAGAGAAAAAGTGTCGATTAAACCTAGAAAAACATAGACTAACATAGAATTCAAATATTTCTTAGTTTCCATTCACATCCTTACTGAGGTTCTGAATATATTTGCAAGATAGCCTTGGGCTGAAAATTATTTTCAATTGGGTTTCTAAAGGGGGGTGCAGAAGAGGATGAAGCTCCAGGAGTGAGAGGCGAGACATTTCCTTTTCGCTCATACGCTATCATACGATTATTTATATCTTGTACTAGTTGTAAGAGGGTGGACATGTCCGTATGTTTAACCGATTCTCCCTGAGGAAGACCTGTTCTTTCGAGTTGTTGTTCATACTGTAGACAAGTATGCAGAGCGGAATCGAGGTTATCAATGGATTTTTCCTCAAGCCTATGACGATAGGGATAAGTTAATGCATTGTAATAATGCATGAAAGCAGTTTGGTTCTGAGGTCGAATGAGCTCAGGGATTTGATTGTATATTGTAGTGAAACGCAAGTTAAAAGACTTGATGGTCTCACCATCCTTATAGGCGATGTTAGTGTACTCCCGTAACTGCTCAGTTGGGCTTTTAGATTGCCCATAGGTGGATCTGAACCAATAGAATAACTCCTCCCAAGTAGACATAATCTTGGGAGGAAGGTCAAAGAAATCGGTCGCAGCCTTTCCTTCCAAGGAATTGACGAATAAGCGCATGCAAGTATCATTGTCATTGACTCCTATATTGTGACAAGCATTAGTAAATGCCGCCACGTGTTCATTTGTAGTGACAGTGTTATTCCCTGAAAACCTAGGGAGATTCTCTTTGAACTTAGGAAGTGTGTGAGTAGCAGGTGCTAGGTTAAGAGGAGAGGACACATGCCACGGTGTGGTTGTGGCGTCTTCTTCGAACTAAAAAAGCCCATACTTTTTAATGACTTTGGTGAGATTTTTGGTAGATTGGACATGGATATGGTGGCTATATAAGCTACCAATCACTGACGAAGATGAACACTAGGAGGAGGAAGTTCTTCCAGTGCCACTAGAGCCACCACTAAATGTCATCTTGTGGATGATAAGTGAGGGGGAGAAAGACGAACTGGATGAATCAAACAAAGTTCTCCTTAGAGCACTTTGTTGGGTCGATAACACAATGTTCCTTCTTCCTATTTCAGCAATAGGATTAATTTCAAGTGATAAGCCTCTTCTTCTTCTAGAAACACGAGAGTCTAAGGACATGAAAGTAAGGCCAAAACTGAAGGAACAAGAAAGTTACTATTGATTTCTAGGTTGTCTACATATAGCTTCCCAGCGTTCTTGGGCACTAATATCTTGTTCAATTGTTGCTCATAAATGATTAAGCTCAACATGAGTATTTGCAGTGTCTAAAATGGTGTTGAACAAATTCAAAGCAATGTTGGTCTGGTCTTGATGGTCGGGCTCAATATTGGGCTGCCTTGCAACACGCACAGTCATTAAGAAATAAAACAGTCAAAGAATCAATATCAAAAAAATAGATGTATTCGATGCTAATCAAGCATAAACATTAACCAGAGAGATATTGAAAATCTCCCTAGTATGGTCGCCAAATAAATGTTGAGGAAAATATATGAAATGATCTTACTCAAACATTTTCAGATCCTACTTGGCTAAAGAAATATAGATGGGAATATCACCCTATGTTTATAGCCATCAAAACTTATATCCTAATTCACAAGTATTGTTTACAAGTGCTTAGGCTATTTTTTTATAATTAAAAGCTTGCTAAAAAAATCATTTTTTATGTAATTTTCTGAAAATATCAGATGTTGAAATAAATATAGAGATGGAAGTAAAAACACAAAGTCAATCATCAACACATATGAGACATAAAACAATCCTTTATTTCATTCCAATTCATCAAAGAATTGTTCTCTTTACAAAATTTCCTGAGGAATTTTTGGACCAAAGTCAAACTTAGACGTCCCCGATGAAACATACAAAAGGACTTCTGACAGAAAATCAAAAACTGAACTTGAAAAGTTGGATCAGCTTGCCACAGATTGTTGCCCACTAGACTCTGCACAATAGCCTTTGTCAGTCATGAAAACTAATTCACAAACAGACAAGTGTACACAAACTATCAAAGATAGATCAACACCTCTGAAAAACAAGTGTCTGAATGATGTAATTCATCCATGAATCTCGTTGTCTACAATCGGACCCTGCTATCATAAAAAATAACTAGGCTTCTAATGAATTAAGAAATGAATGAAAACTAAATTATCTCAATAAAAACTCAAAGAGAAAACCTTAGTATGCTTCTCCTTCTATTCTCCTCTTGTTCCTCCCTTTTCTTTTGTCTTTAACCAAATTGGAATTGGTTGAAGTAGTTGAACTACTTCATTAGTTAAATTAACAAAAACTCAACCAACTTTTTTAGTTAAGGGGGAAAAATAATAATCATAATAAGGGTTTTTTAAATAAATAATAACTAGTAGGTGGGACCCCTTGTGACTCCCTTTAGCTTTTAACAATCATAACACAACTAGTTAATTAAACAAAACATCCCTCCTTGTGACTCACATCATCACATTCATATTTGACAATTTATCTCAATAATAATTGACATTATTTCCAAAATATATTACTCATATATCCCAAAAACAATGTGTTGTCCAAAATTCCATAAGTCGGCTGTTATCATCAATTTATAAATTAAAAAAACTTAAAATCCATATTTTCCACTCTGAGATGCAATCCTTCCCTTATTGATGCTGTCAACTTTTGATCTCTCTGAATTTTCCTTTGGCTGTGCTGAGCCTTTAGGCCTAATCTTGTTGATCACATGAGAGAAATTGTCCCTCAAATGCATGCAGGAGGACACGGATTTATCAGAGCCATTGGAAGGTGAGGAAGGGGCAGCAGTGGTTGTTCCTTTGTCAGGGGCATGGAGGGCCTCGGTTTTCAACCTTTTACTCGCATGGAAAGACTGAACTGGTGAGTGGATAGGACAAGCTTGGACAATTTGATTGATAGACGAAGGAGTAGGTAAAGACAAATTGGGCCAACCACGATGTTGGGAGACTTTTGGGTGGACAATCTCTTGCTATCTGTCATTTTTGGGAGCCTCAGGCTGCAATGAGACATGAGGGGGCACAGGGATACCAAGGACTTGTGGGGCTTGGAAGGGAGGCCTTTCAAGCCTAGGTTGGACCACTCCTTGCTGAATCCAATTAAAAAACCCAGCTTGAAATAGTTTTCCTAACTCTTGTGAGAAAACATCAAAATGTATGGAGAATCTTGGCCTTCTAGGGACCCTGTTCCAATTGCCTCTTCCTCGGATACCTCTGCCATGACTACCTCGGCTGAAAAAGCTCATTCCTGTGCATAATTGATTAGAAAATAGTTTATTTAACAACCATACATGACAACTCCTTTTAAAATATGAAATAAATTTTGGCTCAGCAACATATCAGACTCCTGCAATCCAATCCATACAAATTGTCTAATCGTCGTCAATGAGCAGGGGGTGAACAAAGGTTTTGAGATATGCGAGGGGTTGTATTGAGCGAAAAATGTTAAAATGAGGGGGAAAAGATCATGGTTACTACTCATAGACAAAAAACAATCAACTGTAATGTAAACCAAAAAACATATCACTATAATCCATCCTTGTGATCTTAAACTGCTACAATACAGAGTTCTTAACTGTAATTAAATTTTAGAAACATGGAGTGGATAATGAATATGGAAATGCAAGGGGGTTGTAATTAGCAAAAAGTGAAATAATGATAGGGAAAGAGGGTGGATACTATTCATAAAATCAATTAAGTAATCCATAAAACAATTTTGTATTTAATGCAAACGATCCAACACTAACCAAAATAATTACTGTCTATAATTTAACCATTTTTGTGTGTTAAACTTGCTCATTGTTCACATTTAAATCTTTAACACTTTTAGCTAACACCGTGCCATCATATTCAAAATCAACATAACCTTCGAACATCCTATTTAAGAACTTTGTTTCCTCTTACTTGTCCCTTTTAATATTTAAACAAATTCCAAATGAACACACAGTCACTTGTTTTCACTTTATTCAACATCAAAACATCAACCATTGTCCACGAAATGCTTCCTCAAATCAAACATAGACATAAGTTCTTTTAAAATCATGCCCGATTCCATTCCTCTTAATCAATTTAACAATTTAAATTGTAATGAAACCATATTGTTATAAAACCCATGCCCATCTCTGATACGATGCACGATATCCATAAAACATACATAGCAGACAACCAAGTCACAACTATCACTATTTTAAATTGCAATAATCATGATTGGCAATTAAAACACACAGTAACACCAACCATCATTTCAACTTATACCATGTTGTAGGAAACACACAACCTAACGCATAACGCAAAGAGGCATACTCCCAATCAAACCATAAAACAATGTTGAGTTAACAATCCAACTATTACAGCACAAGAGGCAGCGACTGTGTGCCCATTTCATTTCTTGAATCAACCAATTAACCATGCTGAGCTATCGATTTGACTATTATAATACATAATGCAATGACTAAATACCAATAATAAAAACCATTGTCAACGTTATTCCATCAACTCTGTAATTAACCCGATCAACAGGGACGCACAAATAATCAACCCCACTGGCAATACTACCCAGCAACTATAACATTCGACCAGATGACCGAGAGAGTGTGACTGTTGAGTTAATCAAAATCGGGCTCGGTACCAACGAAAATAACAAAATAGTCAAGGGTTCGTTCGATCATTGAAACACAAGGATACTGGAGTTGACCATATCAACAGACGGTGAGAACCCTTCGAAACAACACGGTGGACACACATGCCATATAACCATTAACTTGTATGACAGGGTGACAATTCACATCAGGTAGGAGAGACTATGAACAGAGGAGAAGAGGCTCCTTACTGGCCAGTAATAACCCCAAGAACTCGCATGGGTATAACCCTAGTGGTTTTCAAAAACCTGAATAATGCTGGTAAAAATGCAAAGCCATGTAATAGCAACCAACTCTAAAGCAAGAATCTTGTCATAATACCCACCATAACCACCTGTGCAGAAACCAAAATCATACACGAGCCCACAACCAAGCGAAAACGATAGCAGTGAACCAAGGTGGTTAAAAATCAAACACAACAACCCCATAACACCAAAAACAATTGGGTATGTGTACAAGAACTGTGTGGAGACAACCAACAAGTCTGGACCGAATGAAACCCTCCAACCAAAACCCATAAGACAACAGAGAGCCTTCATGGCTTCCACCACACAAAATCATCAATGAAATCGTGACTTCAACTATCCAATTTTTTCATTTACAGTGAATACACACAACCAATCATTACATAGAAATATCACAAGTTTGCATAGTTGTCAGTCTCAAGAAAATCATAGACAAATACATCACCGAGCCAATATTTATTTCATAACCAGAGCGAGTTCTTGGATGGCAGAAAAGACATACATGTAACCAAAAAGCCTTAAAAACACGAGCTTGGCCATGCAGTTCTTTCCTCACCTGGAAATCGAAGCTTAACCACAGTGAAACACAATTGAACAGTAGCCAAGCTAGGGTGACGGCCAGTGGGAGAGGTATGGAGTAACATGCAGTAAATGCACGTCGTTTCCATCCTCTACTCAATCGATTAATTAGTACACACCATCCATCCATCCATTAATCCATTCAATTAATCTATTGCATTGAAACTAACATCCATTACTTGCCAAGTGCACCACCCTATCCATACTAACCAATGTCCAAAACCATAACATATATCACATGCGCTCCATATGACTCATTATATCGTATAGCCACTAACATCCACTAACCTTGCTAGATAAGACTAACATCAACCCCTTTAATTTTCAAATACATATAGTGTAGAATAACATAGCATATGTGACGAACCGCCTCGTTACGACAACCATTCTGGCAACAGGTGCAAAATTTTTTTATTTTTTTTTTGTGTTTAAGGTGTGTGCGTGCGTGGAGAAGTGACAACACACATAACTGTGCAATGCAAACATTAGCGACAAGTAAGCCTGACTGATAAATACGACTGACTACCCGCCCGTCCTACCCTGCAAGGTTAGGACCTCCAAGACACATAAGCAACGCTCAAGCCCGGTTTCCCATCGTCTTTAACCATTTAAGGTCTCAGGGCGGGCGACTGTTCTGAGGAACATGGAGGTGTCTACATCCCACCCGACACCACAGACCAAGCAACCCACTGACCACCATCGAGTACAGTATAAATAAGAAGAACAATGCGCCCCTTACGGAAGGCGCGTGACAAGACTCCGACAATGAACACCCAAGTTCAACTTCGTCTAAAGGAACGACCCACAACATAAAGTTTTCAATGGTGCTGTCATGAATATTAACTATCCTTCATTCATCACATATCCG
>SNQJ01S0010397.1:8223-24298 GCA_010110895.2 Picea sitchensis | reverse complement strand
CCCACCCACTGACTCAATCCGGAGTCCAAGGGAGTTCCACAGATGCCTCTGCATCCTCCAGGTCCGACACCATGCACACGCAAAGAAACTGAGTCAGCAGCACCTGTCTACACCAAGGTAGTAAAAACATCCTGTCATATAACGCAATGCATCATAATGAAAGAAAAGTTTTATCATCTATTAAATCCAGATCACTTGCGAGCAAGTGTCCTCAAAGAATAAGTTGGTATGTGCGCCAGAGCGGGATGTTACAGCATAGATTAGTTTATTCTCCTTAGATTTATTCCATATTTCTTTTATCTTTTGTCATGACTAACATGTGTTTTGTACAGGTGTAACATGTAATAGATCATGGTGCCAATAACATTGTAATAACAATTCACATAATCCATCATGACATGGAAGTGAGAATTTAGAGTAATGAAACCCCCACATAGCATGCATTATCTATCTGCCATTTGTCGCAAATAGAACCAGTATTTCATCATCAATCATGTAGAGCTCTATAAGCATCATCGAATGACAACATAAACATCAAATAAGAACCAAATCTGATCCTCCAATCTACAAGGGGGTCCCACCTACTAGTATTATATATATTACTAGCTTATAAATAATAGGCTTTACAATACTTTGCGGGCGAAATCCTCGTTGTGATTTTTATCGTCAACAATGAGAAAAGCCACGAAGACCATTATGTGCTTGGATATTCAAGCCTTCTATCCCATAATTATACAATCCTTTTTTAGCACAAACAACACATCCACACATTTATCTTGTGTAGTCACGTCTTTTCCCAACATGGAGGCATCCCTAGGGTCGCATTCTTCACAACTGCAATCAATAGTCGCACTACAATCAAAAACTAATTCACCTCCTTCTATCATCATTAACCCCTTGCACAAGAGGCAATCTTCCCAACATGCTTTTGTTGTAGTCCAATAAGGACGAGATGGATGCTCCACTCTTCTGGTCCTTGGAGAAATCATTCTGGTTATTCTTCACACCATCCATTTTCCTCTTGTCGGATGAGGTAGCAACATGTCCTGACATCAAAACCACTCTCGTCTATTGTCGACTATTACTCTTTGTATGTCATCATTCCTCCCTCATCTTCGATAGACTTAAAGATTGCATCGAGCATAGCAAACGAGAATGATGGATCTTTGGAACGATGATAATGATGTTTGCGATGGCGATGGCGGTGCTTCCACATGCAAATTATAATCCATTCCATGGAAATTACAGTTCTCCATGATTTTCAAAACTCAAACTCAAGCAAAACTACCATGTCAGTGCTCACTAGGTTTCCCACAAAAATAGGTTAGTGCTCTAGCAAATTAGGTTAGAAATCCTCACACAAAATGCAAGTTATCTCTCTCATTTTCCTAGGCCCTCCCGTGAGGGAGTCAAACCCAGTCCTGCTCTGATACCAAGTTGATTTTTCATATGAGATAATATTGTATATGAATATATTATTACAATTATGAGTTTTCCATATATAGAGAACATAAGGTGACTATCCATAAAAGGATACGTCCCTTGAATAATAAATAACTACTTATTTATTATATATTAGTCTGTATTATAAATATCATGTCATTCTTCCATATATATATGGAAAAATGTCTTCCCGGTATTGTACAAACATCAACAATTTCTACAATCCCAAATACTCAAGTTTTCAATAAGGTTTGAGATTCTCAAGAACTAAGTTTTCCTTCCTACCATGTGGCAATTGTGTCGCTAGACAAACTAACATGCTAATACTAGTATATATCTATAGAACATGTTGCAAAATTTTCAAATAAACTTGTTGCCCATTGTGAGCACTATTTACAAATTCCATGCAAATATAAAAACCTATGGGTACAATTGCTTCTTCATTATCATATGCAAGCAGTGAACTTGGAACAACATCTTTTCCACTAAGAAATGAAAAAAGGTGAGAGATAGGCGATATCTCCTTTCGCTATTTCAAGGGTTGCTTCTCATTCCACGTTTTTGGCTCTGAGATCGCTCAAGGTGACTTGTGAAACTGTCGTCCATTCCATTAGGTGTTGGATTTGAGATTGAATATATTGGCTAGCCATGGGAGTGTTGGTGTTGTTTTTTCTTGGTACATTGAGGGAATACATGTTACCTTGTGCTACAATAGTTGTGTGAGCTATTGTAGTGAGGGCATGGTTTGTTGTGTGTTCTCACTACCACAATTTGTGTCAAAGGTCCTTCAAATCAACATGCAAGAAACACTTACACTTAAGTCGAGAGGCCAAATCAATTTTTCTCACAAGAATTCCTACTAAGTGTACTATAATTAGAGAGAGAGAGAGAGAGAGAGACAGAGATGGAGGTTCCCAAATTCACCAAGGGTGAGAGACACTCAAAGGGACCAATGAAGACACAACAAGCCAATGTTAAGGTGGTTGATTCAATTCCTCTAGGTAGAGGGTTATCAAATGAGATGGAGACAAAGAGGGAAACCTACCAACAATGGTGGGGCGACATTGAGTGTTGGGCATATGTGCTCAAAGGAGCTAAAGAGGAACCATCTTGTATAAGCCAGGGCTAAGCTCTCTCTGCTACATTGCAATGACTATTTATAAGAGAGAAGGCAACAAAGAAATGCACCTTCCAATATTCTTACAAGGATAGTGTGGCAATAGATGATGGAGGGAGGGAGCTGTAAAGGCCCCCTCTTGATTAGCCTCTTGATATGACGGGGGTGGGTAGAGTCTAACCCCTCATGTTCTTTTAAAACTATTGGAGCCTTCCCAAGGTATCCCAACCAAATGATCCTTAATGGATAACTTAAAATCATCAACAATATTTTAAGTATGGACCTCCTCCCTTTTGTTGATTTGGAGGTGGCCTTGGCCAAATTTTCCCCATTATTTTCCTTTCAATCAACTATTGAGTTGTTGAAGAAAAATACCTGGAATAAAGATACCTAATTGAAGGTATGAAGGAAAGGCCTTGTGTGATGAATGACTTGCTAGGGAAGGAGAGAAGATGCCTCCTTTGGATCATGGAGTGTTTATGATAAGGGATGAATCCCCAACCATCATGATGTTACTTGAAGTGATTTTAGAGAGCAAGTTTAAGCCTTTGAAAAACGATATCCTTTTGACTTCATTGTTTGTTCCCATTTCAAGGCCCCATGTAAAGCTTAATGCGTGATGCCCATTAAGCTCCATGAGGATCCCCATACTCCTATCACCCATAACAACTATCATATTTTAATAAATTTTTCAAAATATAAAATACAAGTATATTCTCAACAAAAACATGGAATTTTTCCATTCCACCTAAATTAAAAACTTATTAAAATTTGTGTTGTATAATAGAAAGTAGGATTGATTTTTGAATTCAAATATCAATTTATTAATTTTTATAAATCTTTCAAACTATATAAAATAAAGAGTAGATCGCTTTGAATATTATTTTTTTTTTTTAAAGAAAGAGATTTATTTTTTCATTCTATAAAAGTAATATTTATTTGTATTCTTCAAAAAAAGATTTATTTTGTAATTCCACGAAATTAATATAATATTTATTTGTATTTGAGTTTCAAATATAGTCAGCATGATTATCTTTTAGTTAGAAATCAATATGACACTTAAAACTTTAATAGTTTAACTTCAATTATATTTTTTTCATTGAGCTTTTTAGAATTTACTTGTTTTAATAGTTAACTTATTTTTTTCATTGAGCCTTATAGACTTTACCAATATTTGTGTTGTACATGTCGTAGGTATGATTCACTTTTGAGTTAACATATCGTTAGGTATAAAATAGTTTGGTTGGGAAAAGTTAGTTTAGAATTGAAAATCAATTTGAATTAAAAAGAGTTTGAAAGTGATATTAGAAAGGCTTGCATGAATGAAATGTTGACCATATACATTAGAAAGGTAGTTATTGCATGAATATATATCAGAAAGGTAGCTATTCTATGAATATGTATAAATTATTTGAAAAAAAAAATTGTTAGTGGATAGTAGTATATAGTTGTTGACAATATATATTAAAAAGGTAACTATTGTATGAATATATATTAGAAAGGTAGCTATTGCATGATCATGTATAAATTATTTGAAGAAAATTATTGCATGAATATGTATAAATTATTTGAAAAAAATGTTGTTAGTGGATAGTAGTATATAGTTGGTGGTCATTTAGTATAAGCTATATCATTGGTGTTGTAATAAAATTGGAGTATACCATAGCTTTGAGATATTCATGGCATCTTTTTGAATGAAATAGTTGTAACTATGTTACTTTAAGGGAAGTTATTGACAAATATTATTATTACTTTTTTTTATATAATTTTTTTTTGTTATACTAAATGTGATGTAAATTTTGCAAATGATGACAATATACATTAGAAAGGTAGTTATTGCATGAATATACATTAGAAAGGTATCTATTGCATGAATATGTATAAATTATTTGAAAAAAATGTTATTAGTGGATAGTAGTATATAGTTGTTGACAGTATACATTAAAAAGGTAGCTATTGTAGAAATATACATTAAAAAGGTAGCTATGGCATGAATATGTATAAACTATTTGAAAAAAATTATTGCATGAATATGTATAAATTATTTGAAAAAAATGTTGTTAGTGGATAGTAGTATATAGTTGGTGGTCATTTAGTATGAGCTATATTATTGGTGTTGTAATAAAATTGGAGCATACCATAGCTTTGAGATATTCATGGCATGTTTTTGAATGAGATAGTTGTAACTATGTTATTTTAAGGAAAGTTATTGACAAATATTATTATTATAGTTTTTATATAGCCTTTTTTTGTTATACTCAATGTGATGTAAATTTTAAGGTTTACATAAAATAAACAAACTTTTAACCAAAAGTTTGTTTTTTTTTTTTGGAGGGGGTGGCTAAACACATTTTTTTGGATGAAAATATTAGTCAATTGTAATAGTGAAGGTAATGCTTTCTGCATGCATTTTTTTGGATGAAAATATTAGTCAATTGTAATAGTGAAGGTAATGCTTTCTGCATGTTTCTTTAATTTAAGATGGTGTGGAACCTATCAAATCTTGCATATATGTTGCCAACCTTACACCATTAGATTCAAGATCAAAACTACTTTCCTCTCATATAATGATTTCCTAATTTCATTATAATTTCCAATTTTTAATTAATTTTATTCTAAAACCTAAATATTTTTATTGTATCCTTGTGACAATTCAATATCTTCAAAATACAACAAAAAGAAATTAAAAATCCTAATGTACAAGCTTGAGCCATCCTCTCAAAAAGGGCATTTTAATTCTTGCATATTTAGTTAGAATGTAAGAAAAAAGTGGAGTCCATACAAATGTCATTGATTATCCATTATTTTGTTCTTAAGGATACGTTGTTACAAAGATGTCAAATTGAGCTATTAAATGTTGATAATAAAAAAATTCACAAAAATAACAAATACAGATTTACCAAGATTATCAACAAGCCATTTTTATTACAAATTGAAATTCCAAAAGTAAATATAAGTTACAATCTCCGGAAGTTGAACAATCAATAAAAACATAATTTTGCAATGCCAGAAAAAGAAAAATAGTTACCCATCTTCATAAATTCACCCCAAAAACCAAAGGATAGACCTTTTGGACCCATGGACAAAATGGAAAAAATATCGAGGAAGATAGCTTTCTTGGATATTAAGAGTCCGCCCAAAATGCCACCAAAAGAGGTTACCAAAACTTCCAAAGAATATGAGCATTTTAAGGAAGAATTTTTGCAAAACGAGGAGAAAATAGTCTTAGAGAAAAAAGTGCATCAAGGGGGTAAAACCTAGAACAAAGTTGATAAAGGAAAAGGATGGATTGGAGAATAATGATAAAAGAAACAACCTAAAAAGAAAAGGATGGATTGGATAAAACGATAGAAGACTCAAGCTAAAAAGATCAAAACTACTAAGGGATAAAATAGAGACCATAACAGGAAAAATGAAAGAAGACCACAAAGGAGCCACATATGTCACCCCAAAAAAGACCATTCTAGAGAATCAAATGCATGAAATGGCGGTTACAGACATTTTATTAAGTACAAAAAGATTAAGAAAGATGAAAGAGGTGATATGATAAGATTTCATACAAAAACAGATACCATAGGAGAAGAAAACCTATGAGATATATTAATCCTTCTAGGAACCTTGCAGACAATACCAGCACAAATGGAAATGACCTCTTAATGTTGGAGGAAATTTTATTCATAAACGAGGGACTCATAGCCCACTTGCTTCACCAACGCAGATATTGTGTTGGAAACTTATTCTCTTTGTCTCAGTCTTGTACACGGTGATATGTCTCCAACAAGGTTGATAGGCTTGTTCCTTTGCCCTGTACAAGATCTTTGTTATAGCATATTTTTCCACCTCATAATATGGATGCAAGTGATTGGTCTGATTGTTTAACCCCTATCCTACTTGCAGACAAAAATCTCTCTCTATTCCTCCTCAAAATACTTCAAAAACCCCATTTTGCAAGTCATGCACGCCCTATCAATTATACAACTAGCGTATGATACACTTGTTTCTCTTCTGCAACATGCGTATGCATCTTTTTGGCACAAAAAAATATAAAATTGCTAAATTTCACACGGGGTTTATGAGTTCCTCTGGTTCCTAACCCCCTATATCTTGTCTATAACGACTCCAACTACCTTTTTAAAGTATAAAAGGATGCCAAGGGTTAGAGGAGACATCATCAATATTTGGAGCATCATTATGTTGGTAAACTTTTGCTAAAGTCTGCAAGCCCCTTTCCCATGTCTATAAGATATTCTCTTCAGTTTCAGAAACCCTTGTTTCCAGCCATCTTTGCTCATTTATCCCGTCAAAAAGAGACTCCTCTTTCTTGGACTTGTCTTGTGCGAAGAGTTAGGAGGTGTGAGTTAGTCTTCATTGGTCTCGGTATCAGAACCTAGATGTCGGTTATGGAGCAGCCCCGTAGTGGTTAAAGGTCGCATTATTTCTTGACTCTATGTTGTTAATATAAAAAAGATCTTTCTTTCCCATTCCAGTCTTGTGCGTTGATTTACTATTGTTATATCTGAGCTTTTGATTATCTAGAATACTAGCGTGTTTAATTTCAATTAGTATAGTTAAAAGTTAGTTATCTGTAACTACCTACCATGCATATTTCTTCCTCTTAGTGTGGAGGTTGTCAAAGAAATCTTTGGAGCGGAATGTTGGAGCAAGGATTGGTGCGAGGGATCTACTTCGATCATTAATATCCAGGTTAGTCTTTTTTCTGCTCGTTACAAGTTAGTTAGTTAGTTATGAATTCATAATTGTTTCTTGGGGATAGAGTTAGTTCTTTGGGGAAGCCTCTATGTTTTGGCTTCTATCCATGTCATAGGAGTTTATTCTCCACAAACACACGGATGGTGTGTTGAAATATTATTCTCTTTTTCTGAGTCTTGTACACAGTGTTATGTCTCCAACAAGGCTACCATGCTTGTTCCTTTTCCTTGTACAAGATCTCTATCTTTCGGAGGTTGCTAGGGTCCTCTTCATTGAACAAGGATAATTTTTCTTTTGAATAGCTACAAACTTAGATTATTGATGAAATACTATGTGCAACTCTAACTCTATTTTCCTTATGGTTGCTAGGCCTCTTCTCTTTGTGAAGCTTCTGCTCTAGAATAATTATATGAATTTTGCGCTTAGTGTAATGTGAAAGGTCAAGACCATTGTCCATCATAGTCTCCCATGGATTCTCTTTTCTCTCTCTCTTCCATTCATCAACACAGATATAGAAGTGTGCAATAACTTTCAGGATCCCAAAGGCCTTCAAGATTTGGACCACTACTCCAATTCAATGCTTGATCTTTAACACCTTTAATCTAGTCTTCATATGGAATCCATCTCTCTTTATCACATGTTGATTTTCCAATTTGTATAAATGTTGTTGTTGGTAAATGTCCTCGTGGT
Source organism: Picea sitchensis (assembly GCA_010110895.2). NCBI lineage: Eukaryota > Viridiplantae > Streptophyta > Pinopsida > Pinales > Pinaceae > Picea > Picea sitchensis. The sequence continues at coordinate 16,338 of SNQJ01S0010397.1, read as the reverse complement.
GACACATGCCCTCATCTTCATGGAGATATTTGTGTTATATGTGGTAAGCATTGTTTTCATCCATACATGCTAGTAGGAAGGGAGGAGCATATCAAGCAATGTCAACATAACCAGAAAGCACTAAGAAGCTTATCGAGCAACCAAGATTTCATTAATCCTTGCAAAGGCAACCTTGTATTTATTTATGTTGTTAAAGGTTGAATTCGTTGAGGCCCAATCACAATGTTTCAAAGCAATGGTTATTATTCAAGTTTGTTGATATCAACATGTCATTCATCTCTAACTTATTCATTATATGAAATTGCCCAGAGAATAGATAATTCTATCAAGGGAGACCAAATCAACCAACAAATAGGGAAAATCAACCAAATAATTAATCAAGTCGTCCAAGCTAAGGCAGAGATCGACTACGCAACCAAATCAATGAGTAAGGGGATGAATCGACCAGAGATGAATTCGACCAGGGAGTTAAGTCAACTGGAAAGTGAAGGAATCGACTAGGAACTAACTAGTCGACCAAGTGGGAGAGAAATCGACCGGCCAATGAAATTTAGTCAGCCAGCAAGGGAAATGCATCCACCAACAAACAAATCAATCTCCCATAGGAATAATGGCTCATCCAAACTACATTGAAGTCTACCAACAACCCTGACACACCTTCCACAAATGCATACAGCCACCATACAACCTGTATGGCCCATGGGTAAGAAGAAAACATGACAAATGAAGAAATTGACTATTAAATTTCCCAACAAGTGAATTAAGTCACCCAGGTGAAAGCAAATTGACCAAGCTATGAGAAATTATGCCAAACAGTGATCAGTTCGACCCAAAGAGAAACAGATGACTCCCTCCAAGTGTGTATGGTCTGTACGAACGTGTGGGTGAGAGGAAACATCCCTAAGAGGATTTAGTTTGACCAATAAACAAGAATTCCCCCCTCCCCAAGCAATAATATTACAATCCAAAGGACTTCTAGTCTATTTCTCTTGGTAAGTAGATTGTGCTTTCAAGTGTTATCCATAGAGTGCAACCATGAAAGGATGCCAACGGTCTTAATATTGATTTCCTCTATTCTTGGAAGTTAAAAGTGGAAAACAAACTAATAAATCGCAACGACAATTTAATGTCAACCGTAGATTTTTAATCTTAAACTAAATCCCACAGTGGCCATCATTGAGTTTTTATTGAACTTAATTTACATATAGAATTAATTTACACACCATAAAATAACTAGGCATCAGTATAACATGAGGAAGAACAACATCAACACTAAAATCAATCAATGAACACAATATTTACCCTAGAACCCAAACAATAAAATTAACTTCGAATGGGGCTCAGTGTATTCATCTCGACAATCTTTGGTACAATGCATCCATAGCTTCCTATGCCTCCTTATCTCTTGGCCGAAAAAAAAAACCCTTCGAGAATGAGAGTGAAGGAGGAAATAGGGAGTGTTGGGGAGTAAGGAGAAGGCCAATAGCCATTCCCCTTCACTTCCCATTCCTCGGCCTTCTCTCCCATTCCATTTTCTTATTACATTTAATTCCCTATTTTCCTCTCACATTCTCATTTTTTCCTATTCAAATTTCACATTTGCATTGCGTACATAGCTTATTGACCTTCATGAATTGTCAGTTTAATCTTGCAGGTATTGATTCTTACACCCATTCATATGTTCGGACCCATTTCAGATCACACCTCCCCATTGAGAGGCTTTTTGGTCTCCAAAATCTCAAGGAAACCAATCTGGATCAATGTGTCTTTTGTCTTAAACATGGCTCTGACTCTAGATCTGGCTCGTAGTTCTGGATATTGGCTCTGGTCCTTGGCTATGGCTCTGGATCTGGTTTTCTCTCACTTGTTCCCGCAATGCAGAAGTTTGCTTGTTGACTCTCAACTCTGAACAATCTTCAGATCCACACTTTGGACTTAACATCCATTCCCATCTCCCTCTCTTTCTTAGAGACAATTGATCTTGGTTTCCAATGAAGCCAAGTCGAATGGCGGTCTTTGTTTGTTCAGTGTAACCCCAGCATGTTGTCATCACATAATCATTCCTCAAGGGAAGTGTTGGTTGCATTCCTTTGCTAGGATCTTTTGTTTCTCTTCATGGAAACAACCCTCTAATGCAGGCACATCATGGAGTTCTCAAGAACTCCTCCAAAGGTCATTAACCTCTATGCACCAATCTTTAGCACATCTTCAAGAATGGATTCTTCTGATGTAAGATTGAAAACAACCATTGGAATGTGGTTTCCCTTGTCATCAATCTATTTTCCATCTTGTTGGTGATGCAAACCTCTTGTATTTCTATCTCTCCTTGGACAACTTCTACCCCTTGGATTGGATATGTAGGCAACTCCTCTTCTTCTGCAATATTCAGTTTCCACACTCTTCTCTTGGTTGTGTGGTTTCTGGGGTGAATCTCTAGATGAAGTCACCAACACTTTGTTTCCCAATGTCCACTTAACTTGCAACAGTGGAAAAAGTTCTTGGCATTGTGGTATGGAGTGCTTGAGATGGTCAATTTCTTCTTGTGCTTATGAGTTTGTTGTTGTATAGGAGAATTATTCTTGTCCTTCATCTTCTTAAAACAACTAGGCCTATGGTATGTGGCTTGCTTTTCCTAGCAGGTTGCCTCACAATGGCCTTTCTTTTCAAAACATGAGCATGCCTCTACGAAGCAATAGTTGGCAATGTTATGGCCTCTCTTCTTGCAGCTATGACAAACAAAGAATGTCGTATTTGACGTAGACCTCCCGATCTTCTTCTTCTTCTTGCTCTGACTAATCTTTTTTCTACTTTATCTGAGTGCAAGTGTAGGCTAAGTCTGTGAGCTCTTCTCATTGTTTCCCTCCTTCATTATGCCACATGAAGGTTGAGGTGGTAGTGGAATGCCATCTTCACTTACTGTTGCTACTCCTTCTCTTGATGAGCAGGCCAACTCCAACATCTCTTTGGCCTTTACAAAAATGGCCTTCATAGTCATGGGTTTTGCACCTTTGCCATCAAATCCTAGGCCTTTATGATTGACCCACATTATGGTTACAATGGAGCTCAAGATTCCTTGTCTCATGTTTCCTATCCCTTTTCCATCATAGCCCATATGTCTTAGTAACTTGGAGACAGTGCCTCTTGTATGTTTCTCAAAATCACCAAACTACTCTTGGGGAATGTCTATGGAAGGTGAACTTACTGAAATGGTCTCAGTCATGGTGTTGGTTGAGGCAGGGGCAATGGATGGTGGCCTTGTTTCTTGATTCCCTTGGATAGTGGCTTGGATCTTCTCCAAGGCCTCCTCCTTCTCTGCCAAATCTTGTCGTAGTTGTTCCCATATCTAAGAGAGCCTGTCTTCTTTCTGGCTATCTCCAATTGGACGACCTTCTCACCAAGGTGTACAAGTTGTTCTTTGTGCTTGTCTCAGTCTGTCATGACCACTGTGAGGGTGTCTTGGCGTTATTTAAACTTCTTCTTGAGAAATGGCAGCAATTTGGTAGAGGTATCAATGTGCTTCTCCATCTCTTTCATCCTCTTCTTGAACATTTGAACCTGCTCTTTCAAGTGCTCATTCTCCTCCTGAAGTTGAGCATTGTTGGCTCTTAAGTCTTCCAACTTGTCTCTATTTTCTTTACCCATGTTGAGTTCTATCTTGTCTTCAAAGTAATAGTAGCTACGTCACAGTCAAGGATTCAGTTGCATTGATACCATCTGATCCGTAAATGAGGGACTTATATCCCACTCGCTTCATCAACACAGATACTATGTTGAAAGCATTTTCTCTTTGTCTCAGTCTTGTATAGAGTGTTATGTCTCCAACAAGGTCGTTAGGCTTGTTCATTTTCCCTGTACAAGATCTTTGTCTTTCGGAGGCTACTAGGGTCCTCTTTGTTGTACAAGGATCTTTGTTCTTTTGAATAGCTACAAACTTAGGTTTTTAACGAAAGTATGTGTGCAACTCTAAATCCGTCTTCCTTATGGATGTTAGGCAGCTACTCTTTGTGAAGCCTCTACTACATAATGATTATATAGCTTATGTGCTCATTGTACTAGGAAAGGTCAAGACCATTGTCCATCATAGTCTCTCATGTTCGTTGTTTGTTGTCTCTTCCATTCACTAGCACAGATATAGAAGCATGCAATAACTTTCAGGATCCCGAAGGCCTTCAAGATTCGGACCACTACTCCAATTCAATGCTTGATCTTGCACACCTTTGATCTAGTTTTTGTTAATTTTTGAGTTATTGTTAGGTTTCGTTTCAATTTACTAGATAACAATAACATAGGTAGGATCACTGAGAGAAACACAATCACAAGATACACAACATTTATCTCGGGAAACCCTCATGGGGGAGAAAACCCAGCAAAAACTTCTTTAATATAGATAGTCAATACAATGCCAAGACAATAAACCAAAACACTAGAGAATATCCAACACTGAGCAATGTGCCTCTCTCTTCCTTCTTCTCCCAACTACAACTACCAAACTTGCGCATTGGATGAGTGAATGAGTGAGTGTGATAATGAGGCGATGAATTCCTTTATTTATACTAGCTGGTAGGTGTTGGAAAGGTGTCTCTTCACTGGGCAGGGCCGACTTGTCTTCTTTGTGGTTAAAACCACTTTAATTAGGTATGGGGCCGACTTCTTAATTTGAATAATACAATTAGGGTTTGACCAATCTGCAAAAGGGGATTTGGTCAATTACAATGCCCAACATGATCAATCCACAAAAGGGGATTGATCAGATGAATAATAACTCAATAATAAATAGAATACTCTTTGTAGTTACAATATTTCAATACCCCCCTTAACAAGAAGGGTATTCTACAACATCATCAAGAGAGAGAGAGGGAAGCAACATTAACAACATATGGAACACTGACTGGCATATTTATAAATCATTGGAAGTTTTTTTTATCATCAATATCATCATCCACAACAAGGAGTTGGAATGGCATCAACATGGATTAGTATAACACTAATACATCATCATCAATAACAACACAAGGCTAATACAACATCATCAACAACAACAACACAACACGAAAGCTGGAACATCATCAACATCAGCACTAGGATGGAAATCTTCAGCATGAAGTTGGCATCTCATCAACATCAGCACTAAGATGGAAATCTTCAGCACGAATCTGGCATCTCATCAACATCAGCACGAAGTTGGAAATCTTCAGCACGAGGTTGGCATCTCAACAACATCATCACGAAGCTGGAAATCTTCAACATGAGGTTGGCATCTCAACAACTTCAGCACGAAGCTGGAAACCTTCAGCACTAGGCTCGCATCACAACAACATCAGCATGAAGCAGGAAACCTTCAGCACTAGGTTGGCATCACAACAACATTAGCACGAAGCTGGAAATCTTCAGCACTAGGCTGGCATCACAACAACATCAGCACGAAGCTGGAAATATTCAGCACTAGGCTGGCATCACAACAACATCAGCACGAAGCTGGAAATCTTTAGCACTAGGTTGGCATCACAACAACATCAGCACTAGGCTAGCATCACATCTTGTGGTACTTTGACAGGTCCAAAGAATCTTCCCAAGAATCAAAAGATTCCCTAGAATATAAAATCCTAACGGAGCTACTAGTAATGACCAAAGCTATCATATACATGCACAAGTATTCTGATAGTCCGTCCTTATGGACCTTCGAGATCTGTCCAGGGATGATCATTCTCCTAGGATATAAAATCTTAACTGAGCTACCCGCTATTAGTCAGGATACCATAGTATCATCAGCACTACTCCCCCTTTTGAGGGAGTTCCTTTCGGACTATACCAAGCTTGTCTTGAAAGTGCTCAAACTTTACACGAGACAAAGGCTTGGTCAACACATTTGCAACATGGTCATCTGTCAACATATTGGAGCTTTATAGCTCCTCTCTGCATCATATCATGAATGAAGTGATATTGGATCTCTATGTGCTTTGACTCATCATGGAACACATCATTTTTATACAACTTTGGTTATCACATAGGATCATGGTGGCTTCCATCTCCATATCAAATAGATCTGTCAACAACATCTGAAACCATATGGCTTCACCACTGGCGGAACATGCTGCAATATATTTCGCTTTTGTCGTGTTGAGAGCAATACTTGATTGCTTCCTACTCTTCCATGAGATCATGGTTGACCCCAGACTAAAACAAAATACTAAGGTGTTCTTTCTGTCAAAGACACTTCCAGCCCAATCTAAATCAGTATAACCACTCAGTCTGAAGTCATGATCTCTAGTATAACAGAGACCAAAATCCAATGTACCCTTAAGGTATCTCATCACATATTTTGCATCATCAATGTGAACACGTCTAGGTTCTACCATATACTAACATAAGGAAAAACATATATCTGGCCTGGTATTCTTCAGATATATCACCGCACCAATAATCTGTCTATACAGAGTAGCATCAACCAATTTTGACGAGGTATCAACCAAAAGCATCAATTTTGTTTCCATGGGTGTGTTCATGGATTTACATTCCAACATGTCAAATCTCTTCATTATTTCAACTGCATACTTCCTTTGGTTAAGGAAGATCTTCTCTGGGCTCTGCCAAACTTTGAGACCTAAGAAATAATGCATTAGGTCTTTCATCAAACTTTGTGGCGAGCTTCTTCTGCAATCCATGATGAGCTTTTCTTCATCATGTCAAGAATACATTATCTACATATAGTAGCAACATCATTGGCTCATCATTCATAACCTTGAAGTAAAGGTTAGAATCAGTTTTAGTCTTGGTAAAGCCCAAACTCTTCAGAAAACTATCAATCCTACCACACCAATCTCTTGGAGTTTTCTTCAATTTCCATACATGAGTCTTTATGTCTTCAGCTTCAAATCAAATTTTCACATCACTTTGTACCAATTTGGTACACTTTCTCAGCAGCAACTCAATCTGCACAATCATGTGCTAGCTTTGTCTCACCGTCTGGGAGTATGTACTCCACTCTCTCTGCAATTGTTCCTTCTGGAACTGGGACTTTGCACCTGCAGCTCCTCTGAAGTTGAGAATGGTTGTTCCATTCTCACTGTTGTTGGGGTCCTATAATTATAGGCGAATCGATTCTTCGACTGTTGATTTGGCGTTTCTCTCGTGATGACGAAGTCCGGGCTCAGGTGATTCTGCTTCCTCCCTCCATTCTTGTCACTCAATTCTCCATCACCCTGCTGCATCCTTCATACACATTGTGCCCTCTCTCCCCTTGTCTTTTGTCAGCCTCCCTTATCCCGCCACCTTCACCTATGAATAAACAAGACTTAGGATAACAAAATAACAATAAAAGCAGTTAGATTAACTGATAATGTTAGTGTAGTTAGTATAGGTTAACTTAATTAATAAACCACTGGTTAAATAATTAATTAATTATTAACTAAGTTAAAACCTAAGTTAGTAACTAGATTAGTAATTAGGATTAGTTAAATATTAAAAAACAAAAGTAATAAAACAAATAAAAAAATTAAATAAAAAGAAAATACAAAAATTATATAAAAAACTTATGTATTAAAACATTTAAATAGTAAATAAAACAATTAAAAATAAAAACACAATATAATATATATTAAAACATTACATAATAATAAACATATTATATATAATATAAAAAATAATAAAAACATTCAAAAAACATAAAAACAAAACTTTATGCATAAAACAAAGCACGTGAACACACATATAATAAACACATTAGTAATAAAACACAAAAATTAAAAAATACAAATAATCCTAAGTCTACGTCACTCCCACCTACCCCTCACACGCCACTCCACTCTCCCTACGTCATACCCCACTTCCTCCTTCACACTCCCGCCCACTCACGTCACCATCCACTTACGTATACCCTCACCTACCTTCCATATATCAAAACTCTCCATCGTATACCATAAATTAAATCAACGCACCAAGTTAATTCCGGAGCCCCCCTCGCCTTCCGGAATTTAACGAGGAGGGGGGTCCGGAATTTAAAATAAACATCTTGCAAATCTGAACGACCGAGGGACAGCCACCGAAATCAACGACCCTGATTAAATTCCGGACCCCCCCGGGCGTTCTACAATTAACGAGGGGGAGGGGGGGGGGGGG
>SNQJ01S0010396.1:146119-163876 GCA_010110895.2 Picea sitchensis | reverse complement strand
TGTACAGTGGCACCATGTTGCTGGGGGTTTTGTCATCTTTTATTCGGTTTTAGGCAGTGTCATCACCTAAAATCATGCACTGGTCCACATATCATAGCAATGCATCCAAACCAATATAAATTCCACATACAATATTCATACCATAATGTTTCTTGGTTAGTGGTCCTGATATCCACTTTCATCATCACTATCCCTTGGTTATTTCATAGCCCATAACCTGCAGATTAGTCTGTAACACAAATCATACATTTCTATGAATTATCATCATGTAATTGCATATTATCATCATTTCAATTTGGTATCCCCGTACCGATAAAATTACATCAGGTATCCAAGGGGAATGTTTTCTTGTTCTGGAGGAGATGTTGTTGCTTCGCCCTTTAATACCTTTGGAAAACCGCTTCACTTGTGTCTCTAGAAGGTTAGGAGACTGGTTTTCAAATCCGATGATAACGTCTATACCCTCTCTAACACCTCCTCATAGGTTTTGAACCCTTTGAAAATGTCATCACGAGGGGATTCCTCATTTTCAAATGCTTTCATGCCACAGTGATCTATGTGGCTTCCCACTGTTTGATAAGGTTTGTGTTTCCTATGTTTGAGATTCAACAACTTGACCTCCTCTAGAGCTATAGCTTCAACCTTGGAATGACCCAGGTTGAGTAGTGAAAACCTTCCAATCTGTATGGGAAAGACTGGCCAAAAATTCTCTTGAGCTGTCTTTAGTTCTATCCCAATACCACCTGTTATAATCTGATGAGCTACCTCCCTGCACACCAGTCTGTCAGGGAGGAATTTAGGAAGTGCATGAGGAGGGATAGAACCTCTGAAAATCCTGATATAGGAGAAATTCTCCTCAATAAACCAATCGACAACCGCCTTGAGATTTCCTATGACCGACTCTGAAATACGGGGGGGTTCACAGCCATACAACACCTTATGCACCGGTATCACCACGAAATGACAAATTTTGTAAAAAGAATGCTTATCATTTTCTTCCCACAGCTTATAATGATATTCATGAATCGGTTCAGTCCAGGTTGGGTTCCAACTCCATTTCATCAAAGGGAAAGGATTTGTGAAACATATAGCATCCATGATATATGCTAACATATAAAAGGCTATTGGTCGGTCATTGGATCTCGTGGTTTGATACTCCATAACCTCCTTAGCTAGGTTATCTAATATAATTTTGTTCCAATTGAAGCTATAGCCTTCGACTGCTTCATGTAAAAGGGGCACCCATTCTGCAGGGAAATGGGTAGGACTTTTCTTCTAGAAAAGTCTACATAACATCATAGCCACATAGACCATGTACTCATTTAATGAGGCTGTGGCATAAACATTATGGGTATCAGCCCTGAACTTTGTTGGGTGTCTCCACCAGTCTTTGATTATGCTGGGGTATGTTTGATATGCCTCTGTGCATTCTTTCCTTTGAAATTCGCTTACAAACTCTTTATTATAAATGTACTTAGAATTGGGAGACAATTTGTAAATTACTTGTATATTCTTCAGTCTGAAAGAGCCAATGATGACCCCTTGGTTGTTCGAAATGCTTCTTCTCTACACGTCCGTCCTCTCTAAATCCCAACTGATCATATTGTTGTATGTCGTGAGTCGTGCGTGCGTGGCTACTTTGTGAAGTTCAGACTCTGCTATGTCCTAGAGTTTGTTTTCAGAATCATTGGGAAAATTATTGATTTCCTAGTCCATGGTTTCAAAAATTTTCCTCCATGATTTTATGGAATCAATGACATGCAGTGTAGTATCAGACACGACATCTCCTTCTGGGCTTGATCTTTCTGTTGCTTCTTCACTTTTCTTAGGTGCCTTTATAGGTTCCATAATGTTCGTGTTTAGAACGAATTCATGTCACAGAGAGAAATGTGTAAGTTTGTTGAATGCAATTCACTTCTAAGTTCAAACGATAAGAATGAAATTCGAAAAAAATAAACCTCTATTAACCTTTAACTCTTCTTAGGACGGACGTACTGAGACATGTGGTAAAAATTTAATGTTTTAATGAGGAATATACACCCAGAGATACGCAATTAAGTTAAAATATCTCTATTCATCCGTTACAGATATTACCGTATATCGGCGATTTCAAACTAGAGTTTAGAAAGGGATGCTTTCAAAAAATCCCGAAATGTGAAATGCAAAAAGTAGTTTAGTCATCATTAATCCCATTTTAAATTAACTTAATTTAGTTTTAGACTTTGTTAAAGAATCATGATTTCACATTTCAGAGTTTTGGGGATCCAGTCTCCAAAAAATATGTCATATGCAAACCCCTAATCATGAAATTGCGATGGGAATAGTTTTGACACTAATTAGTTGTATTAATTCTTTAATCAATCAAGGTTAGTAATTAATTTCTTCTTTTCGGAAAATCGGGGATCGGGAGTTCAAGGGATGATGCTTTGAAAACACTTTGATACAAGGAAACTTGAATCGCGAAAGATTAATGAATTGTCGATTGTGTTTAAGGGTTTATTTGATCATGATTAAAGGGTATTTTGTGAAACGCGCATCAGGACTTATAACTCCCGGTTTTTTTTATGTATTATTACTTTAATATAAAGCCTTTTTGGGATTTTGGCACTGGGACTTTGGATTTTTTAGTTAAGAAATCATACTTTGTGAATGGCCGAATCCTGAAATCTCAAAATTCAAAAGATTTTTCGACTCTTTTTTAGGACTAAGGGCGGCTCCATGACTAGGAAAAAAGCAAAGCTTCGGGTTTAAAGGGTAAAAAATTAAACTTTGTATCAACAATCTACATTTGGTATCAGAGATTTGTTGGCTTTAGTGGGATGCCTTTGGGGTCAAGGGTATGCCTCGAGACTATGATAAGCCTTGTTACAATAGGAGATCTGTGGTATTTATTTTTCAGGTGAAAATAAATGGAGAGGAGTTCGAAAATGGAGATCGAGAATTTTAATGGGAAAAGTTTTGAGTTGTGGAAGATCAGTATGGAAGATCTGTTAGTGGATAGAGATCAGTGTATGATGGTGGATCCAGGTATTGCACCTATAGGAACTTCAACAGATGATTGGAAAAAAAAATTCGTTGATATTGTCTGTACATTCTGATTTGGATTCTAGTTCTAATTCCCTCTTCTCTTCCATTTCATAAGTATTTGAGGACACTTTTATGTCACATGGTCCAGTTATCTACAGTATGTGCACATTGTACATGTATTCAGGTAGTCGCATGGTCCAATTCTCTTATGTGCATGTTGTACCATCACACAATGGTAATACTTGAAGACCCAAAAAACTATGCAAAGTACCAAGATCTGTCATATCACAAGAGTCAACAAGTTTCTTCATCAATCTAAGAATGAGACCAATGTTATTTCCAGTAATGATAGGTCATCAACATATACAAAATCAATCAAAGCGTCTCCATTGGTATGGAGTAAATACAAACTATGATCGGATTCACAACATTTGAAACCAAGTCAAAGAAAGAAACTATCGATCTTAGCATACCAAGCTCGGGGAGCTTGCCTCAAACCATCAAGAGATTTCATCCCAAAAACCTATGAAAATTCATAATAACTCAAGTTGACTTCTTGTTCAGGCTCCTTTACCCACTTTTTCATCCTCGTGATTCTTTTTCATTCTGACTGTTGTTCTTCCTACTTTTGCTTGTCTTTATGCTTTTAGCATACCGAACTGCTTTCCTTCCTTTTTCCCACTTTCTTCGATTTCTTTATTCCCTGCTTTATTCCTCTTCTTTATGCCTCAAATTTATTCATCTTCTATTTTTTTTCTTACTACACATTGTACTCTTGAATGTGCCTCAACTACGCACTCCTGAGCCTACCTTGTCCTTCTTCTTCTGCTATGCACATATTCCATACTTAGGATTTTCATGAAAACTATTTCCATAATGCATGTCCAACAAGCCCCCAACATTCACCTGTGGCTCGCCCTGAGTCACTTAGGCCCATTTCATGCTCCTCCATTCTTGGGTGAACATTTTTGAGGCGTCATTAACTACCACAACTTCCTTTATTATTGTTTCCTTGGTTTACAAAATTTCTTCTACACCCTGTGCAATCGGGGATGTAATATTTTCTTTTGTTTCATGTGCTACTTTCTTCACCTTTCCCTATGGAGTGGACAATTCTCCTATCATACTCAATGATTCTTCTTGAAGTGGTCCTAAGCATTGTTGAAGGATCTTCTGTTAATCCTGCATATTTTCAACTTCCACATATGACTGCCTCTGTGCCAAAATGGTTATCATTTGTTTAGCCGGTGGAAGGGTGTTTATACACTCTGAATCTGTCTATGCCTTTTCCTATGAATCCATTAATTTTTCTTTCACCACCTTCATTTCTAGATCCTCTACCAAGTCTGTCCAGATTTGTGCACTTCCCTCCCAGAGTTTTGTGCATTTTTCCTCCAACTTCTTGATGTTTTCTATGGTTATCATCAACATTCTCTCTCTTCCTTCTATTTCCTTTGATGGTGTTCACAACGTACTACAAATTTGTAGGTATTCAATCCTTGTGCAAAATCCTTTAATGACTTTGTCAATTTTGAAGATCGGCTCCTCCATAGTAGCCTCTACTACTATCAATACCTCTAGAATATCCTTATACAACCTTTGGACAATCGCTTGTGTCATTTACACCATTATCTCGGCTTCGTTCTTTTGTTTTAGAGTTTTCCTATCCCTTTCCTTGGCCTCATCCTTTTCCTTTATTGCTCCTTCTACTTTTCCTTCAACTTCTCTCTTTTTTTGTAGCATATTTGCATATTGTTGCTGCAATTGAGCCCTTTTATCCATAAATTTGGCCATTGCCTAGTTTTCTTCATCTGCATGGATCCTAATCTCATGAAAAATACCTACTTGTAGGCTCTGTAATATGTGTATAGGAATATGTGACACCAATATGTTCATGTGGCTCAATGTCTTGATCTATTCTTGTAGTTTGGGAATTGGGAACGTGACTTCATCTTTCTCGATTTGTAGTGTTTTGTTCCCAAGTTTGAGCTCAGTGTTAGGTATGTGTTATATTCTTTGCACGACTAGTCCTAATGTCTATTACATTGCACCGGACGCACAGGGGTGTTTGAGGGAAGCTCCCCAGAGATTTTTTTTTCTTTGGGAAACATGTCGCATTGTTGCCTCGTTTTTCATGTTGCCTCGATTTTTGTGTCGATTGTTGGGAAGTTTTTCAGCACATGGTTTTTTCTAATGGTTTTCTATTTCAGGTTAAGGAATTAGGGTTGTTGACTATTCCAGGTCATTGGGTTAGGGTTTTGGATGCCACTGGCTCCTATATGTATATTGTATTGTAAAAAATGTGTCACTATGAATGAATATAGAATATGATGGTTTTACCGATTTGGGTTTCCAAGGGAAAAATCTATGTGTAATGTGTGTATTTTCCATTGTATATTTTTTGTTCTTTTATTGAAAATCTATTTGCGGTAAAATATTGTACAAGGTTAAAATCTACATTTGGTATCAGAGCTTTGTTGGATTTAGGGGGATGCCTTCGGGGTCAAGGGCATGAATCGAGAATGTGATAATCCTTGTTACAATGGGAGATATGTGGTATTGATTTTTCAGGTGAAATTAAGTGGAGAGCAGATAAAAAATGGAGATTGATAAGTTTAATGGGAAACATTTTGAGTTGTGGAAGATCAAGATGGAAGATCTGTTGGTGGATAGATATTAGTGGATCACGTTGGATATAGGTACTGCACCTACAGGAAATTCATTAGATGAATGGAAATATTTGGATCGAAAGGCGAAGAGAACAATATAAATGCACCTCTCAGATGTGAAAAAGGTATGCTGGAGATGTGGAAAGGAAGGCCACTACAAGAAGAAATGTAGATCCAAAATTGAGAAAAAAAGGGATATGAAGAATCTCTTTCTACAGAAGAAAAGACCTCCAAGGATGAAGGATGGGATGTGTACTTGGATTATTCAATAAAACATGCAGATCATGAGGCATGGTTGGTTGACTCAAGTGCATCCTTTCATATGACTCCCAACAAAGAGTGGTTATGTGAATATGAAAGGTATGATTGAGGTAATGTTTTCCTAGGTGATGGCTCGACAACCATAATCATAGGATGAGGAAAAGTCAATTTGAGGCTAATATATGGAAGGATTAGAACACTACCTGGTGTTATTCACATCCCAGGTTTGGCCAAAAATTTTATTTATGTAAGAAAAATGGACGATGTAGGGGTAAAAACAATATTTGAAACGGAAACCTGTAGTATGGTTCGAGGAGAAATAGTTTTGTTGAAGCAAGTTTGGTTTGGAACTCTGTATAAATAGTAAGTAAGAACTATTAGTGATGTGTGTAATAGTTCCATTGTTACTGATATTGGATTTGAAGAAGAAATAACTCCTACAGTCTCTAGATAAAGGGTTATGTTTTGGCATCAAATACTGGGGCATATCGGAGAGAAGGGTCTTCGAATACTACACAGTAAAGTTATGCTTGAAGGTATGTCTAAATTATATCTGGATTTTGATTTCTGTGCGCATTGTGTATATGGGAAGCATAATCAGGTAAGATTCCCCTTTGGTACAACGAGGGCAGAAGGAATTTTACATCTAGTTCACAGTGATGTGTTTGGACATGTGTTGGTTCCATCATTGCGAAAATCTGTGTACTATGTCTCATTTATACATGACTTTTCAAGGAACACCTATATATATATATCCTTAAGAAGAAATATGAAGTCCTTGAAAAGTTTAAAGAGTTTAAGTCTCTTGTTGAGAATAAAACAGAGAAAATAATTAAGGTGTCAATGATAGATAATGGAAGAGATTTCTACAAGAATGAATTTGAAGAATTTTGTAAGAAGTGTAGTATAGCAAGGCAGAAGACTGCTCCATATACACCTCAACAAAATGGAGTTGCAGAAAGAATGAACATGACGTTGATGGAAAAAACAAGGTGCATGCTCAGTGGTGTTGGGTTATGGAAAGAATTATGGGCAGAGGAAGTGGGTACTTCATGTTAATTAGTCAACAGATCACCCTCATCAGCGTTGGATGACAAGACTCCATGAGAGGTATGGATTGTTAACAAACCTTCTCTCACACATCTCAAGGTATTTGGATGTCAAACTCATGTTCATATTCCGAAGGAAAACATGAGTAAGCTAGATAAAAAGGATGAAAAGTGTATCTTTATTGGGTATAAATATGGTCTCAAAGGTTATAAGCTTTGGAACCCAGAAACTAAGAAGGTTGTGTATAGTCGACATGTGCTATTTAAAGAAATGAAGGATGTTGTTAAACATGAATCCCTACCAAGTAAGGAAGAATCACAAAAAATAGAGTTTTATTTAAAGGATGATGAATCAAACTCTACAGAAGAACATGAATCAAAAGAAGAATATCCTCATACTCCAGTATTGAGGAGATTGGTTCGAGAAAGAAGGCTAATAGAAAGGTATACTCCATCTATTTTCCATTCAAATTTTTATTTTTCTATCACTGATGATGATCCTAGAACTGTCAGGGAGGCAGTGTATTCATAGGATGGAAAGCTATGGAAAAGGCCATGGATGAAGAAATGGAATCCTTGGATAAGAACGAGGCTTGGAATCTAGTGAACTTGTCAACTAGAAGAAATCCCATTGGAAGCAAATGGGTATTTAAAAAGAATCTGAATGCACAAGGAAAAATGGAGAAATGCAAAGCTCAGTTAGTAGCAAACGGTTATTCCCTGGTTGAGGGAATTGATTTTGGTGAGTTTTTTTCTCATGTTTCCAAGTTAACTTCTATAATATTTTTGTTGCATTTGATTTTGAAGTAGAATAGATGGATGTGAATACAAAATTCCTACATGGGGATCTGGAAGAAGAAATCTATATGAAGCAACCATAAGGCTTTGTTGTAAAGGGAAAGAAGGAGCTGGTGTGTAATATGAAAAAGTCCATGTATGGTTTAAAACAATCACTAAGGATGTGGTATAAAAAATTTGATACTTATATGTTGGTACTTTTCTTCACAAGAAGCAAAGAGGATCAGTATGTGTATTTTAAACTAATTGGTGATCATTTGATTTATTTGGTCTTGTATGTGGATGACATGTTGTTGATAGGAAACAACAAGGAGATTATCGAGGATGTGAAAACTCAGTTGTCCTCTAAATTTGACATGAAGGATATCGATGCTTCAAATTTTATTTTGGGCATGGAAATTAAAAGAGATCAGAAGAAGAGGAAACTCTTGTTAAAATAGAGAAAATATTGTAGAGGTTTAATATGCAAGAATGTAAACTGATCAAGGTCCCTATTCCTGTTGGTGTAAAGTTATCTGTGGATCAGTGTCCCAAGACACAGGAAGAGGAGGATGACATGTGTCATGTTCCATATGCGAGTGCAATTGGAATTTTGATATATGCAATGGTCTATACTAGATCTGACATTGTACATGTAGTGGGATTTTTGAGAAGGTGTATGTCAAAACTAGGGAAGGAGCATTGGACAACAGTAAAAAGGGTTTTCAGGTATTTTTGTGGAACTACTAGCTATGTATTGTACTACCAAGGAAGACCATGATTGGACAGATTGTTGGACATACATGGATTTTTGGATGCAGAATGGGATGGAGATCTAGATCGTATGAGATATACAAGCGAGGATGTGTTTAATGTGTTTAGAGGAGCAATTAGTTGGATGAGAAAAATATAGGTTGTAGTGGAACTTTAAGCTACAGAGTTGAATACATGGCATCCACTCATGCAAGTAAGGAATTAGTATGGTTACAAATATTATTTTCAGGTATTGGGTTGGTATTGTTTCCTTCCTAATACACACCTGGGGTAACTTTGAAGAAACCTTCAATCCACTTGGTGTTTCCTTGGGGGAAAGTCTTGAGTCAAGGTGTTGTTACCTGATCCTCAACTCCTCCGTCTAGGCCAAGTCCTAGCGAAGCCAAGGGGGGTATTCCCTACGAGAAATAAACTAAGGCTTTGTCTAATCTAAGAAAATAAAGAACTTATTTCTAGGATTTTATAAATTTTGAACACAAGATAAATTTAGCACAACATGAGATTAACCAAAAAAAAGGATACTGCCTGTGCAATCAACCATGGAATTTTATCAATCATCAAATAAAATAGAGATAATAATTTTCATCTATTAGACAAAATAGAGATAAAATTTGAAAGACCAGTGCCAAAACTAAAGAAGTAAAGTGTGATGTGATGAAAGTGTCGCGTTAATTTTAGCTTGAGTATTTTAATTAGGGGATTTGGTGTTATTAGAAAAGTTTTGAAACCGTGAAGTGGGGATTAAAGTCGGGGTCCCCACTCTTTGTGTGAAAAATTGAATGTGGCCTCCTTATGTATTATTCACCAATCTAAAACTTGTTGACTAGGTGTGTCGCAGATCCAACGAGGCGAGTTACCAAGTGATTTGACACACTCCACCTAGGGTAGAGGTCTTAGATAAATAAAACTACTCAGAGATTTTCCTAATTATACTAGCATGCACTATTCAAATATTTTATGGGTCATTGAAGCACTTGAGTGTGAAAGCAGGCTTGCATACTCAGATTTGAATAGTTGGGGTTTATTCCAATAACTTTGCAAAATTGAAACTAACAATAAGCAAACCTAGAACTTGCAGTTGGTTTTAAGACTTTGATTTAAGTGATGTGAGTAAATTTTGTCTTTTTTATGCATGAGAAACTAAATTAACTCAATCAAACATGAAACAACCCCAAAAAACAAGAAAACACACAAAACACCAGTTTCCCCCAGAGGGGTAGGGGAAACAACTAAAGACGAGATTTTTGGTTCGCTAAATTTATTAAAAAATGAAACTAATTTTATTTTTTATAACACTTGACCTTTATATGAAGATATCAAGTGTTTTACAAAGATTTTATGATAGAAAAAATCAAACGCAAAGCTCCCGAGAGCACTAGGAGGGTCCTGGAAGGGGCTAAACTTCAAAAGTTCAGTAGCATTTCCTCTTGTACCTTTCAGATATACACTAAAAAAGAAAGGGATTAAATGAAAAAGATGACCAAAATCACTTTAAGAGTGTCTTTGATCAACCCCTAAAGAAAGTGAAAAATATTCTAAGTTAAGCTATACTAAAAAAACAGAAAATTAACTGAGTGATAGCTAAATAACTAACCTCCTCAGGATCTTATTGGCTGATATAAAATCAACAAATAAAATCATCCTAACTTTCATATTTATACTTTAGAAAACAATGTAAACGTTTTCCTATCACAAGCCTAAAAAATTCTAGGAATTTGAAGGCTAGTTAGAAGCAAAACTAAGCTAGATCTTGACAAATAGATGAATTCCTTTTGCAAAATTCAGATCCAAATTTAAAGGATGCATGAAATTGATATAAAACAGATTTCAACCTTTCAATATAAACCAAAACCTTGCATGCAGCAAAAAACCAAAGGACAAGAAGCTTTTTCTTATAAAATTTTGAGAGAGAATGGGGAATGAGAAATTTGAAACCAAGAACTTGGGTGATGGAGTCAAAATGTTGTGTTGAAGAGGGTAATCCTTCCTTTATTTGCACTTGAATATGTTAGAGGTTCAAACAATAACCTTCAACTCCTCCAATATAGAGAACCTGTAAACTTAGAAAACCCCTACAAGTGAAATGTTAAGATATCCTACACATGCATCTAGGAAACATGTAATTAAAGCAATAATAACATGAATTGAAAGATTAACTTGTGACAAAACAAGGATTATCAATACATCTAGTTTACTAATACCTTCTTTCAATGGAAAAATAAGAAATTCTAGCAAGACACGTTTCTTTGAGAACCATAATAGGAGTAGATCCTCCACACATTTGCACAAGACAACACAATGAAGCTCCAAAGTATTTGTATTCCTTTAATCAAATGGAAATGATACAACACAGTATTCTTCCCACAAATTCTATCCCTGAGGAGGGAGGGGTCACCTTTATTATATAGGATAAAGGGTGATGATTCCCAAGTGTTGCATGCACTAGGGTTATGGTTTAGGACTAGGGAAAGCGTGAGTGAGAGGGAGTTGCACATGAGGGAAGAGGAGATGCATGGGTGTGAAGGGGAGATGAGTGTATAGTTAAGTGGAGGTGTATATAGTTGAACAACAGTGGAAATGAGGGTAAGTGATAGTGAGGGGAGATGAGTGGGAGTGAGTTCGAGTGAGAGGGGAGTTAAGGGATGCGCGGGTCCCTTAGCTAATGCACTAGGGTTTGGGAATGCACCACTTAGGAAAGAGAGTCGAGTTTCCTTATTGGGATCTCGTCCTGACTCCATATCACCTCAATCATGTGGTCCCTACCTTAGTTAAACTTGGCCAAGGCCTCAATCAATTGGGGACATGGAAAAAATATGTCTCGATCATGTTCCCGAGTTCTCCTAAATTTTAGGAGATTTAATTAATTACCCATTTTCGGTATTTTTCGAGTAATATTGACTTTTTAGTGATAATAATCACTTTTTTTCCTCGAAAGATAGGAAATAGGGGTTTACATGGTGTTCTGGACTGGAAAACGACTATAAATATGGCATATGACAATATTTGATGCCATATTTTTTACATTTATTGACTCATAATTAATAAATTCCATTTTTGCAGGAATTTAATTAATTCACTGAAAACTTAAAAAAAACCTATCAAACCTAGCCGCAATTTTGAAATGACTCAGACACTATGTTCTAATATGAGCTCATATACATTCAGACACTAGACATTGGATTTTCCATGCCAAAAGCTACTTGCTAGCACACACTCCGGCTTTGGAGCTAAGTCATTTGAGTGAAAAAATGTAGAAATTATTTTTTCTTCTCACTAAGGCAAGCGGAAAAAATAATTAACAAGTAGAAAAAAACACTCCAAAGTATGTGTTCACTCCTGGTCTCAAGTGGCCAATAGGCTTTTACAATCTCTCATACTTAGGACATTTATTACAATGGTGGAAATGTGGAAAAAGGGGGTCTTTTAAAGACCTGCTAAACTCGGTAATATGCAAATATGAGCATTGCTTGCTCACTGTCTGGTGGCTCTTTAGAAATTCAGCTTGTGCAAACTGGTGGATAACATTGGATCCATATGGGGACATGTGGTTGATCTATAAATATGTAGGATACCATGCGAGAATCCATAATTACACTTCATGCATCATTGACGCATGTCAAATATCATATCCATATAAAAACCAACATTATACACATCTTGCAAATGGTAAAGTACAAATACATACAATACAACAAAGCATATATACATGTGCATAAAGTACAACAACGATGTTAGTATACATGTGCATATAATAAAAATAAATGATGTACATAAAAGACAAAATATAAAGTACAAAGATAAGGGTTAGAGAGTATGATATAGTAGATGCCCCCATGGGCATCAAATGATCTCTGTGAAGAAAAAATTGAGACGTTGGTCGTTGAATGGTAGGGCCAAATTCTCACCATCCAACCTGTTCAGATAGATTGAATTTCTACTAGCTGAACCCTGTATAATATATGGACCTATCCATAAGCTGCCAAACTTCCCATGGCTACCTGGATTTTCCCTTCTTTTATCCCAAAGAAGGACTGTGTCCCCTTCCTGAAAGATTCTTTTCCATGAAGACTTGTCAAAAATCCTCTTTTATTTGCTCTAATTCTTTATTCTTTGATCTAAAGCTTTCCATCTAATCTCATCTAACTCTATCACCTGATCAATCCCATTCTACTCGAAATTTTCATCTAAACCATACTTTTGAACAAACTGATACAGAAGCTTAAGATGAACTGGAAAGGTGGCATCAAGACCATAGACAAGATCGAAGGGGCTTTTACTGGTGGAACTCTTTTTATTTATTATGTCCACCCATAATGCAAACTTTATTTTGTTGTCCCATGACCTCTTATTATCCCCTTCCGTTTTCTTGAGAATATTCATTAAGTTTTTGTTGTTGGATTCAACAAGACCATTACCTTAGGGATAATAGTTTGAAGAGTGGGACAACACAATTCCATAGTTGAAACAGAAATTAGATAAATCTATAGAACTGAAGGCCTTGGCATTCTCAGTGGTAATCTTGGTGGGCACAACGAACCGAGTGAATATCCTATCTTCAAGGAAATCCATTACTACTTTGTCGGTTGCATGCTTAGTGGGTATTGCTTCTACCCACTTAGTGAAATAGTCAGTGGTTGTAATTATCCAAGTAAAACCATTACTTGAATTATCTTTGAACTGACCTATAAAGTCAATCCCCCACTGCTGAAAGGGATCTTTGACAACCACAGGATGAAGAGGCAAGGTTGCTAGCTTTTTATTCCCTGAAAATAGCTGATACTATTGACAACCCTTGACCATTTTGTGTACATTTGAGAAAATGTTCAGACAATAATTACCTACTCTGAGGATTTTATGTGCGGTAGTTTTGGCCGCAAAGTGTCCACCACAAAATCTTGAATGGAAGTCAATCAAAAGTTTCTTAGACTCTAGCTCATAAAAACATCTGAGTATCACTCCATCGGGGTTATTCCACCCCAATCCATCTTGAATGATACAATACTTTGTTGCTTTCAACCTTAGAGCCCTCCTCTTGTAACCAATCAAATGACTTGGGCAAGTAAGGTTCGAAAGAAAGTATATGATATCTTCATACCATTGGTGTTGCTCTAACTTTTGAAGCTCTGAAGATAAGGTTGGCCTAGTTTGATTGGTTTGGCATACTAAGTCTAACACTTGTTCATTTCCTTTGGTGAGCATTTTAGCTAAACCCTGACCTTTAATCAACTTGGTGGGTTTTATTTCTAAGTCATATTCTTGTATTTTAGAAACCCACTTTCCTCTATCTCCCAAACAATCCTGTTGACCAAGGATATCCTTTACTGTTGTGTCAAGGACATACCCCACAATCTTTGAGTATCCTATGTATACTCAGAAATGTTTGAGATATTTGACTAAGGCATATGCTTGCTTTTCCATAGTAGTATAGTTAAGCCATGAATTTTGAAGTTCCTTACTCATGAAAGAAATGGGTTGCTCCTGACCCTCATTATTCTTTTGGAGCAAAACCCCTGCAATAGTATCTTCTAAAGCAAAGGAGAAGATTTTAAAATCCTTTGAATAATCAAGACTAATTAGCACTGGTGATTTTCCAATTGCATCCTTAATAGTTTTGAAAGCAATCTTTCCTTCTTATGACCACTCATACTTAGCATCTTTCTTTAATAAGTTGAGGAGTGGTTTAATTAACTCAGCTAAGTTAGGAATAAATTGTCTGACGAAGTTTATCTGTCCAAGAAAGGATTGAAGGGATGTCTTGGTTGGGGGTAAAGGAACTTTTTGTATGGATTCGACCCTTTCAGGATCCATTTTTACCCCATCTTCTGCTATGATATGACCTAGTAGCTTAGCATTGTCAACACCCAAGATGGACTTATCTAGGTTCAAGGAAATGCTATATTTTCGACATCTTTTAAAAACCTGTCTGAGATGACTTATGTGATCTGATCTTTTTTTGGAAAATACTGTTAAGTCATCTTGGTAGATTTCTATGATTTTTCCCATTAGTTCATGAAAGGAAAAATCCATGGCCCTCTGAAAAGTGGCACCCGCATTAAGAAAACCAAAAGGCATCCTTAGATACTCAAAAGTGCCCCAAGGAGTAGTGAAGGTAGTTTTATTCCGATCTTCCTTCCTCACCAAAACTTGGTTATAGACTGAGAATCCATCCAACATGGACATAATCTTGGAACCAATTACCCTTTGGAATAGGGTTTCCATGTTGAGGAGGGGATAGTTATCTTTGATACATGAAAGATTCAAATTTCTAAAATCAATACATAGTCTAATCCCTCCATTCTTTTTTTTTACAACCACTAAATTGGAGCACCAAGAATAGTGTCTGGTTGGAGCAATGATTCCAGCGGCCAACATATTTTTTAACTTGGCCTGAACTATAGGTCCCAACTTAGGATTTATTCACCTAAGTTTTTGTCGGAAAGGTCTTGTGTCATATTTGAGAGGGATAGTGTGTTGAAACACATATTCTTTGTATGCTTTGAGTTCATCATAGGTGAAGGAAAACACATCCCTATACTCTTGGACTAGGCTGATTAGTTCTTTCCTTTCCTTTTTTGTGGCTCCTTTTCCAATTTTTATCATTCTTGGGACTTCTTCTATCCCAATGTTTATTTCAATATATTTGTCAGGATTTATTGTTTCTTTTTTCTTTTTATACATGTCATGCCTGTCAAAAATTTATTCTAGGGAAGCTATACCTCTGGGTACTGGATTTTTGATGGGATTATCCTTTTCAACATATTCATTTCCATCCTCTTTGTAGATGACATTAAAGTATGAGAACTCTTCTAAGTTATGTATGAACCCTAGAATTTGTTTATCATCCTAGAAAACCTGCAGATTGCCTAAATATTATCTCCAACTTTCCTTCACCATTCATTAGGTCTTCTGAGGGTTGGAGGGTAGATGTTGCTACAACTAGACTATCAACCAAGTTGTTTTGTTCTCTAGGGATAACAATAAGGTATAGGGCATCAAATTGTTCCATGGTATCCCATATAGCATTTATGTACTTTCTAAGCCTCTCACTTCTGCATGCATATTTGTTCTTAACTTGGAGAATCACTAAGTCTAAGTCACCCTTTATATTGAGAATTTTGACACCCATGTCCTTAGTGACTTCTAATCCTAGAAAAAGTGCCTCATACTCTGCTACATTATTAGTTCCATCAAACTCAAGTCTGAATGCAAAATTGTAAGTCTTTTTTGTTGGAGATTTTAACACAATGATTGCCCCTTTACTTGATCTAGAGTGAGCTCCATCAAAATGAATTATCCATGCTTTATCACTAACTTTTTCATATTTAAACTTATCTTGAACTGGAGCTAATAAGTTAGAACAAATGGAGAAGTCACCCATATTAGTGAGTTGTGTGCGGAAGGGCCCATGCATGTGAGCTTGCAAGGCATCCTGGAACTAAGGGAGATTTAGAAAGTGATGAGAATAATGGCCATAAAAATTTCATAAGGCATAAGGGTGATTTGACACTTGGTAAATAAAATCATTAAACTGATCTTTAGGGTCCTCTATGTGATATTTCCTCTCAGTTTCCCTAAATCTGTTGTTTTCAGTTGAAGGAGGAGGGTATGGAATAGTAGAAACCGTCAAATCCATATTCAAACAATCACCCATTGTTGCTCCCCATTTCTTGGATAATATCATCCCCCATGCATCTAGTACACCTATGACAAGGACATCCATTTTGAAATCAAAGAAAGGATGGAAGGCTATCTTAACTAGGAGATCTATAATTATTCTATGTGTTTCTATTTCTCTTGAGTCCATGGCACACACATTCTGATAAGGCCTTGTGATTTTTAGACCTAACCTTTGCATAATCTTCTTTGTGATAATATTTGATGAAGCCCCTAAATCATACATGTAGTTGTGTAGCCACTGATCATTTATTTCAAGTGAGACAAAGAACGAAGGATTTTCTTCCTTAGTCCTATCTCTACTAGTCAAGACCACTAGAGGATCTTCATGTTGTTCCACAAACTTTTCTTGTTCTTTTGGAAAATATTTACTTGGAACAACTTTATTACTTGAAATAACCTTATTTCTTGGAGGATCTATAGCTTCATAAGCTTTTCTTTCTGTGAAGGAATTTTGAGTAGATCTGACACTGAAACCAATACCTTAGAATTTTTTATCCAACTACCTAGATCAACATTTAATTTAGCAGTTGGAGTTTGTATAGGAGTAGTTACCTTTGAAAAGTTGTTTTGAGAGATGCTAGTTCCTTCTTTTCCTTTCCCCTGGTAGACAATTCCTCTATGCCTTGCTAGTTCTAAGATCTGTTCACTTGTAGGTTTGTGACCATATAGTTTAGTCACATTATCATATTCCCCAACCACTTTTTGTGTTGGCTCACTCCTCTCTTGCATTTGAATCCAATAATCCATAGATAGAGGATAGGATTCACCAAAAGTAGTGATGTGGTTGACATTTCTGAGCTAACCTACATATTTTCTTGTTTGAGGAAGACCTTGTTCATTAATTTGACAAAATATTGGACAAGTAGACTCCTCATTAAAGTCTTCACATGCTCTGTAGAAAGGTGGTTCTTCTTCATGAACCACATTATTGGACTCTAATTGATTGGGTGGCCTTTTGTCTTTAGGGGAATCTTTTCTCTGCCACCTATCATTATTCTGTCTAGGTTGAAACCTGTTATTTTGTGACCTCTCCATTGCTATCAACCTATCTTGCATGGCAGTAAGTTGAGTAGCATGGGTATCTTCCATTCATTTGACCATATCAGTTGTTGGATTACTGAGAGGGGGGGTGAATCAGTAATAGCGTAATTATAATCCTTTTTCTCCAAACAATCCAAGTGTTATATCAATGTAGAATTATTATCCAATAATGAACAATCACACACATACACAATACACCCGTTTTTTACGTGGAAAACAAAATCGGGAGAAAACCACGTAATATGTTTTCTTATATGTCTTGAAGAAATACATTCATTGGAAGCACCAACTTCCTTTGTTTTTCATCAACTATGACTCATCAATATGTACCAACATCATCAACTATACACCTCATGTATGTGCCAACTCATCAACTACTTGTCTCAACCATGTACCCAACTTGTACCTCAACCAAAATCCCTCATTAATTTCATCATCCAAATAATATTTATAACTCTGTAATAAACCTATTGTATATGATC
>SNQJ01S0010396.1:127997-139084 GCA_010110895.2 Picea sitchensis | reverse complement strand
TGTTAGATTACTGAGAGGGGAGATGAATCAGTAAAAGCGTAATTATAATCCTTTTTTCCAAATAATCCAAGTGTTATATCATTGTAGAATTATTATCCAATAATGAGAAAATAAGAAATGAACAATCACACACATACATAGTACACCAATGTTTTACATGGAAACCCAAATCGGGAGAAAACCACAGATTGTTTTTTCTTATATGTCTTGAAGAATTACATTCATTGGAAGCACAAACTTCCTTTGTTTTCCAGTTGCAACTGGAAGGAGGCTCCAACCCCCTAATTTCTCAGGCTACAACCTAAAGGAAGCTCCAACTCCCCAAATCTTTGGCTACAACCAAAAGGAGACTACAACCCCCTAATTTCTCTGGCTACAACTGAAAGGTAATGTGGAAGAAACCTTCAATCCACTTGGTGTGTCCTTGGGGGCAAGTCTCGAGTCAAGGTGTTGTCACCTAATCCTCAACTCCTTCGTCTAAGCCAAATCCTAGCGAAGCCAAGGGGGGTAGTCCCTACGAGAAATAAACTAAGGCTGTGTCTAATCTAAGAAAATAAAGCACTTATTTCTAGGAGTTTATAAATTTTGAACACAAGATAAATTTAGCACAACATCAGATTAACCAAAAAAGGGATACTGCATGCGCAATCAACCATGGAATTTTATCAATCATCGCATAAAATAGAGATAAGCATTTGCATCTATTAAACAAAATAGAGATAAACTTTGAAAGACCAGTGCCAAAAATAAAGCAGTGAAGTGTGATGTGATGAAAGTGTCACGTTAATTTTATCTTGAGTATTTTAATTAGGGTATTTGGTGTTATTAGAAAAGTTTTGAAACTGTGAAGTGGGGATTAAAGTCGGGGTCACCACTCTTTGTGCGCAAAATTGAATCCATCCTCATTGTGTATTATTCATCAATCTAAAACTTGTTGACTGGGTGTGACACAGATCCAACGAGGCGAGTTACCAAGTGATTTGACACACTCCACCCAGGGTAGAGGTCTTAGATGAATAAAACCACTCAGAGATTTTCCTAATTATACTATCATGCACTATTCAAATCTTTTCTGGTTCATCGAAGAACTTGAGTGTGATAGCGGGCTTGCATACTCAAATTTGAATAGTTCGGGTTTATTCCAATAACTTTGCAAAATTGAAACTAACAATAAGAAAACCTAGAACTTGCAATTGGTTTTAAGACTTTGATTTAAGTGATGTGAGTAAATTTTATCTTGTTTATGCATGAGAAACTAAAATAACTCAAAGAAATGGGAAACAACCCCAAAAAGCAAGAAAACACACAAAACACCAGTTTCCCCCCGAGGGGCAGGGGAAACAACTAAAGACGATCTTTGTGGCTTGCTAAATTTATTACAAGATGAAACTAATTTTATTTTTTAGAGCACTTGACCTTTATATGGAGAGATAAAGTGTTTTACAAAGATTTTATGATAGAAAAATCAAAATGCAAAGCTCCCAAGAGCACCGGGAAGGTCCTGGAAGGGGCTAAACTTCAAAAGTTCAACAAAATTTCCTCTTGTACCTATCATATATGCACTAAAAAAGAAAGGGATTAAATGTAAAATATGACCAAAAACACTTTAAGAGTGTCTTTGATCAACCCCTAAAGAAAGTGAAAAAAATTCTAAGTTAAGCTATACTAAAAAAACGAAAAATTAACTGAGTGATAGCTAAATAGATAACCTCCTCAGGATCTTATTGGCTGATAAAAAATCAGAAAATAACAGCAACGTAACTTCCGTATTTATACTTTAAAAAACCAAGTAAACTTTTGCCTATCACAAGCCTAAATAATGCTACGAATTTGAAGGCTAGTTAGAAGCAAAACTAAGCTAGATCTTGACAAATAGATGAAGTCCTTTTACACAACTCAGATCCAACTTTAAAGGCTGCATGCAATTTATATAAAACATATTTCAACCTTTCAATATAAACCAAAACCTTGCATGCAATAGAAAACCAAAGGACAAGAAGATTTTTCTTATAAAATTTTGAGAGAGAACGTGGGATGAGAAATTTGAAACCAAGAACTTAGGCGATGGAGTCAGAATGTTGTGTTGAAGAGGGGAATCCTTCATTTCTTTGCACTTGAAGATGTTAGAGGTTCAAACAAGAACCCTCCACTCCTCCAAGATAGATAACCTGTAAATTTAGAAAACTGTTGCAAGCGAAACGTTAAGATATCCTACACATGCATCTAGGAAACATATAATTAAAGCAATAATAACATGAATTCAAAGATTAACTTGTGACAAAACAAGGATTATAAATAAAATCTAGTTTAATAATACCTTCTTTCAATGGACAAATAAGAAATTCTAGCAGGAGATGTTTACCATACTTTGAGAACCATAATAGGAGTAGATCCTCCACACATTTGCACAAGACAACACAATGAAGATCCAAAGTCTTTTTATTCCTTTAATCAAATGGAAATGATACAACATAGTCTTCTTCCCATGAATTCTATCCCTGAGGAGGGAGGGAGAAAATTTCTTATATAGGATAAAGGGTGATGATTCCCAAGTGTTGCATGCACTAGGGTTAGGGTTTAGGACTAGGGAAAGCATGAGTGAGAGGGAGTTGTGCATGAAGGAAGAGGAGATGCGTGGGTGTGAAGGGGAGATATGTGTATAGTTAAGTGGAGGTTTATATAGGTGAAGGGGAGTGGAAGTGAGGGTAAGTACGAGTGGGAGTGAGTTCGAGTGGGAGGGGAGTTAAGGGATGCGTGGGTCCCTTAGCTAATGCATTAGGGTTTGGGAATGTGCCACTTAGGAAAGGGAGTCGAGTTCCCTCATTGGGATTTCCTCCTGACTCCAGATCACCTCAATCATGTGGTCCCTACCTCAGTTAAACTCACCCAAGGCCTTAGTCAACTGGGGACATGGAAAAAACAGGTCTCAATCATGTTCCCCAGCTCTCCTAAAATTTAGGAGTTTTAATTAATTACCCCTTTTCTGTATTTTTCGAGTAATATTGACTTTTTAGTGATAATTATCACTTTTTTTCCTCGAAAGATAGGAAATAGGGGTTTACATGGTGTTATGGATTGGAAAACAACTGTAAATATGGCATCTGATAATATTTGATGCTGTAATTTTTACATTTATTGACTCAGAATTAATAAATTCCATTTTTATAGGAATTTAATTAATTCACTGAAACCTTAAAAAAAAACCTATCAAACCTAGCGGCAATTTCCAAATGACTTAGACACTATGTTCTAGTATGAGCTCATATACATTTATACACTATACATTGGATTTTCCATGCCAAAACTTGCTTGCCAGCACACACTCCGGCTTTGGAGCTAAGTCATTTGAGTGAAAAAACTTAGAAATTATTTTTTCTTCTCACTAAGGAAAGCGGAAAAAAAAATTATCAAGTAGAAAAAAACACTCCAAAGTCTGTGCTTAGTCCTGGTCTTGTGTGGCCAATAGCCTTTTACAATCTCTCATACTTAGGACATTTATTACAATGGTGGAAATGCAGAAAAAAGGGGTCTTTTAAAGACCTACTGAACTCTGTAATCTGCAAATATGAGCATTGCTTTCTCACTATCTGGAGGATCTTTAGAAATCCATCTTGTGCAAACTGGTGGATAACAGGTACAACAAGATATAAGGATAGATTGTGATATTCAAAGTTCATTTTTTCTGGCGAAGAACTCGTCTTATCATTCAAAGACAAAGCATATTGATATTCAATATCACTTTGTGAGAGACATGGTTGAAGAAAAGAAAGTGTAGCTGATGAAGGTGGACACTTTGAAGAATGTTGCAGATTCATTAGAAAACTATGTGAGCACTGATAATTTCTCTTGGTGTAGAGGATAAATGGGCGTTATTTCCCTAGATTTTTGACTATGTAACCATGTAACACCCTCTATGAAAAGGAAAAAACAAGTGGGAGAATGTTGGGTATGTGTTATGTTATTTGCACGACTAGCCCTAACGTCTGCTACGTTGCACTAGTTGCATAGGGGGGTTTGAGGGGGGGCTGCTAGGCCTCCCATTTGAGGGTTGTAAGGGGTTTGGGGGCAACTCCCTCGATAATTTTTTCATCGGGAAACGTGTCAGATTTTTGCCTCGTGTTTTGTGTCACCTCAATTTTCATGTCCATTGTTGGGAGGTTTTTCAACACATGGTTTTTCCGATTGTTTTCTATTTCCAGAGAAGGAATTAAGGTTGTTGACTAATTCTGGTCATTGGGTTAGGTTTTTAGATGTTGTTGGATCCTATATGTATATTGTATTGTAAACAATGTATCACTATGAATGAATATAGAATATGTTGGTTTTCTCATTTTGGGTTTCCATGGGGAAGATCTATGTGTAATGTGTGTATTGTTGGGCCCTTAATTTTGTTGAATAGAAGTTGTGCATGACACATTGCAACTTCATTTTGGAGAGAAGAAGTTGCACAAGCTATTGAGGAGTTGGACAACAGACAAAATAAAGAAACAAAAAGCGGTTGGAAGGACAATGCAACATCAGTTTGAGGAAGGAACTTGCAACAAGATCAAGAAAAGAAATAACTCTCGGGTTCTCAACCAACAAACCTAAAATATCGGATTATATATATGAGACCGATGTGATTGTAATAGGATAATGGATAATGAAGGATTAATAGGTTGTAGTGTTGTTATTGTAGGATGTTATTCCAGAACTACCATTGTTATTGTTGTTGTTAGTGCTGATGTTGTAATGAAATTTACTATTGCAATGGACAATAATATAACATACCTGACTTTGGATATCTAGGTAAGAACTGGACGATCAATGTATCAGAGTTTGGTATTGTCAATATAATTGGAGGCCTAAATTTTGAATACATATCATGTGAATCTAGTCTGAATACATGAATTGAATGTTGTTATGTATTATATTTGTGTAGGATATACTTAAATGATTATTTATGAATGGAAACACAACTCTATTTCTTTATTCCCAGTTAGGAATTCCTCAGAACTATTACAGGTTTAGTATATCTTGCACAACACTACAATGAGTCCTTATAACTCATAGGTCTGTCTACGTATTCTCCTTACCCTTCCCTCTCTTTCATGTCTTAGTTGTGCTTTGGTTGAGCCTTCTTCCCTTCTGGGAAGATGAAAATGTCAGCTCTCTAGAATACTTCAGTACCTTTTGTTGGGTTTGAAGACTTTTTCGCCAACAAAATGGTTTCGCTTTCGAGACTTGTGCTTTAAAAGGGAACTTGTAAGAAGAATGCTTCCATGGATCTATATATCTTAAATTTGACAATGGTGAGAACGAAATTGTGACGCCTTTATATGGAAGGAAGTAGAGTTGTGAGGTAAAAGAGAGAGGAATACAAGAGATTCTATCTTTTACTCAAAAAGATCGAGTGACCAGTAAGAGATATTTTGGCTTAAATTTTTGAAAGAAATATTCCATTGGATAGATTGGATCCAAGAAGCTCCAGAATTCCAAGAACACGTCAAGAAGACCTATACTTGGGATAGAGAAAATATTGCATCACTTGACCACCTGGATCACTAGATCACGCGAGGAGTCAATTTGTGGGTTCATACGACTCTAGAGGGATACATCATTGAATTTGTAGTTGAGAATCACCAATATTTTTCATGCACGAAAGAAATTTTCAAGAAAGTTGCACACGAAAGACTATTGAGGGAAATTCCCCTATGGATCAAAGTCTTCTTGATGGAGGAGGGGATGATAGTTGTTCCCTCAAATGAGATGGAAGCCTAAACACCTATGCTTGGGGTAGGGTGATTTTGGGATATGGCCATGACCTAAGAAGGGGAAAGGGTTCTTTGACAGATGGGGGAAGATCAAGAAATGAACATAAGAAATGAGTGAGCCTTAAGGAGATACGACATTGTTGAGAAGTGGTGGCACGGAAAGGTAAAGAAAGCAGCGAGGAATTTTGAGGTGTTGAAGAATGAAATCAGATCAAGAGGAACATATGAAAGAAAGAAGGAAGAGTTGAGGAAAGTGAGAAGACTAGAAAGACTGGCCAGTATAATATTGCAGCAGAGATAAGCGCAGAGAGGAAGGAGTCCCCAAATGGGTGGATGAGAGGAAGAATGTGGAGAAGCAATATGAAGAAGTTTTGGACCTTGCGAGAGATCAAGAAGATTCAGCCCCGATATCAGGAAACATCGGGAATCAGACAAAGAAGGATGCTCCAGAGGAAGAGAACGAGAACCCCCAGATCAAAGAAACCCACCTAGAATTTAGTCGAACCATTCCCAAATCACTCATCTCCCAGGTCTCCTCTATATCCATGGTAAATTCTACATCACCTACTTATGCTATTGCTAGTCCATCGGAGCCAGTTAGTCAGAATCAGTCTGTAAGTGTAAACTCTAGGAGGATATTGGGTTTCTCAGGTGTATCACAACCATGACCATTAGGTTTCATTCTAATAGGAGCAGTGAGACCCACAATGGCTGGAAATATGGGAGGATTAATCACCGGATACCCATAATTCTAGGGTAAATGGGATAAATATGCAGAGCAACATTGGTTCCTATGTGAATCCGTCTGGAGGTCCAGAAGGACTCTCGATGAAAATAAGTTAGTATAGTTTCATACTACCTTGAGGGGTCGTGCTCTCAAATGGTACATGGAAGCTATTGAACATGGATTGGAAGGACAAGGATTCACCCTTGGCCAAGTTCATTTGAGGTTCATCACTGAATTCAAACTACCTCAGTCTGAGAAACATGATCTCTCTGAGTTGTGGGAAATTCAACAAAGGGAAGGAGAGTCTTCCTAGGAATACAATCGTAAATTTAAAGATGTTATTGGGAGGCTAGCACATCCAATTCATGAATATCACCAGAGAGAATGGTACATCCAAGGATTACTACCTCCAACAATGATTATAGCCACATTAACAGACGCCTTGGAAAAATCGATGAAAATCGAAGCCATGGAATATTATCTAGGGAATCTGAGGATGACCAAGCCTCCAATAGATGCAAATTTTTCTGAACTTTAGGGACAAATATTGGATTTAATGGAAAAGATTCAATAATTAACCATACTTATACCTGGATGACCTTAGGTTTGGTGCACAGGATGCTACATAGAATGGCATCTAGAAAATGGATGTCCATGCATGAGGGGAATGGGACCTCCTCACAATTCGATGGGACCTTCTCCAGGACCATCAGGAGGAGTTGCACAAGTATCTGCGACTCCACCATTTCATACACAAGTACTATACCATACATTCTCAAGCACTCAAATAGATCAATCAGTGGAATATTGTGAGATTTTTCGGACACGTGGACATGCACCAAGGAAGTTTCCTATTATGAAAAAGTACACGACTGTGCCCAATAAAATAAATTGTGAGTTTTGTGCATCTACTACCCATGCCACAAATTAATGTAGAGTGATGGATGCACTTGCTGACAAGTTATATCAGACAACGTTCAGAGTAAATGAAACCCCCCAGGATCTAGAAGAGGCTAGGAAGGTGGGGCTAGAGGTGGATTCAGAGGAGGGAGAAATGGAGGTAGAGGGTTGAGCCTATGCAACAAATGGAATAAACAAGGTAATTTGGCTAGAGATTGACCTCATCCAAGAAGACCATGGTGCTCTCACTGTAGGAATAATGGGCACGCAACTGAAGACTTCCCATAACTAATCACAAAGTGGGAATATGAAATAATTTTATAGGCTCATAATTGAAAAAGGGAATCAAATGAAAACTACCTAAGATCAACATCATCACTCGTGGAGGAGAAAAAATTAGGGAAGATGTAGACAGACAACCCAAGATTTAGAAAGTTGTTCCCAAAGATGACATGTATGACCTTGAAAACCAAAATTTATTTTTCAAAAATGCAATAGAAATATTCAAGAGTATACCCACTCCAGAAATAATGGAGAACCCTCCTAGATATTCCTCTCAACCTAACATTACGCAAGCCCCTACCTCACCACCGACACCTAGAAAATCGACAATTCCAAGAAGACACCCTGAGCAGTCTCAAAATGTAATTAATCTTTGGTTTCAATTATTCTTTGACATACTAGGAGAGGACAAACTTATAGAGAAGTTATGAAACACCCTATACCTAATACTTGGCAATGAGGGAAATCCATAAGCCTGATTAAAGACCAAACTCCATGAGAAGAACACCCAGAGAATACAAAGAAGAAATGTGAGAACCATAAAAGAATTTAGATTATAAGCCCAACTAGATGATTTTGAAATGAAATTTGTCATGCTTTATTTCATATCAGATGTCCTACTCAAAAATACCTAGGAAGCTTTGGGAAAACCTCACCTAGTATACTCCCCCATCTAGTTGAGAATGGAAAACCAGTACTGCATTTTCCCAATAGGAAGGCAGGAAAATGTGGAAATAGATGTTGCAGGAGTTAAGACCAAAACTGATTTTGAGGTAATTGAAATTATGGGAGATAAGGATCCCTACCCCGCTCTACTTGGAATTGATTGGGCATATGATAACTATGCTATCATTGACCTAAACAAGGACACCATGACGTTTGAAGAAGATGGGATAAAAGTAGTGCATCCCTTGGATCCTTGTATAGAGCCTAGATAGATTGAACCAACAGACCATAATATGGAGTTAGAGGCCCTTAACCAATTATACACCATCACAACAGGTACGAGACTAGATTATGTAAATCCTACTGCAGATGGATCAGTAAGTTGGAGAAGCATACAGTCTGTTGATGAGGATTCAGAAGCAACATTTGACAGTTGGTAGCAAGGTTCATATGAGTGATTCTCAAGGTTATGTGCAACTGTCATAGGAACAATATGGATTGGAACTAAGGTAAGAAAACCCCGATATATGATGGTACCTCAGAGATACATATTTTTCTTTCCAGCATGGAACAAAAGATAGCAGTGGAACAAAGGATCTATGTTCTTGAATTAGCCTTGCAAGATACCCCTACTAGATGGTGNAATGAAGATATATTTTCAATATGTGCAACTGTTCGACGGATGATCTGACCCTAGAGTGCATATTGAACATTGCTTGGAGTAGTGGAGAGTCATGAAAGTACACTCGTACATATGGGTCCATGTATTTTTCCATTCACTGGGGCCTATTCCAAAGGAATAGTATATACATGAGGAGACTAGAAGACAAACAAGTTGTTGGTAGGCCTTACAAGAACAATTTTGAGAGGATTTATCCTTTACAAGTAAGTACCCTAAGCTCAACACAATCCTTCAAAGAATCAAGGAAATGCTTTTTACTGACATTTTCAAAAGGAGATCAAGTCCAGTAGTATGTTTTGACCATGTTCATTTGCTTCAGTCTAGTCTGAGCCTTGAAATTAATAAGATAATTGTACCTTGCTGCAAAGTTGAGAAATACCTATAAAAACCTGATGATTTAGAAGAAATTAGAAACTTAGACATTAAATAAATCGAAGGAAGTAGAGAGATTCAAGATATTGTACCTAGTCACACTTGTAGCTCCTATAATCACCCACTAATTTTGTGGAAGTTTAATATAGAGAGTGTAGAGAATCATAAGATAGCTTCTATAGGAGACTACTAGGATGAGAAAACTATGAACAAAGTACATAATTTGTTGCGGGAGTATGAATACGTGTTTCCAAAAACATTAATAGAACTGGAAGGTATAAAAGGAGCCATGGGAGAAATGAAAATAGAGTTAAAACCCAGCTCAAGACCTGTGAAACACAGATCATACCGACTTTATCCTAGAATAAGAGAAGGTCAATAAATAAGTGGATAAAATGCTTGCAGCATGACTTATTTTCCCAATTGAAGAAGTAGAATGGATTATCCCCATAGTTATCCAGAGTAAGAAAGGTACATAAGACATTCGGGTCTATGTGGACTATAGAAGTCTGAATTCTGCATGCATGCATGATCCATTTCCTACACCGTTTGGCGATGAGGTGTTAGATCAAGTTACGGGAAAATAGTCTTATTCATTCACAGATGGGTTATCAGGATATCACCAAGTCAGAATTGAAGAGGACGACAAGAAGAAGACCACATTCATAACTGAATGGGGATCATTTGCATACAATGTAATTCCCTTTGGCTTAAAGAATGCCCCTACAATTTTCTCTCGAATTTTCATAGCAAAGTTTCAAGAATTCATCCCCAAGTTTGTGGAAGTATATATGGATGATTGGACGATGTACAACCTATTAAAAGATCATGTGGGGATACTATGGTTAATGTTTGATATATGTCGCAAAATGAATATATCTTTGAATCTATGAAAGTGTATTTTATGTGTACCTCATGGAAATTTGTTAGACCATATTGTATGTAGAGAAGGAGTCTTGGTAGACCCAGCCAAATTTGCAGTCATTCTGAACATGCCGCCACCTACAAGTGCCAAACTGTTTCACTCCATTCTTGGACATACATGATATTACCGTAGGTTCATAAGAATATATGCAACTATCACTGAACCCCTTGAGAAATTGTTGAAAAGGTATGAATTGTTCCAATGGACACCAGAGTGTGACAAGGCATTCGAAATTTTCAAAGAAAAACTAAGTATTTCACCTATCTTGATATTTCCCAATTGAGAAACTGAATTCCACGTACATGTGGATGCATCCGACATCTCCCTGGGAGCCATTTTAGTGCAACCAGAGGAAGGGAATATGGACGACCCTATCTACTTTGCCAACAAGAAATTATCGCAAGATGAGCGTAACTACACAACCACTTAAAGGGAAGGTTTAGCTATGATTTATGAATTACAAAAGTTTAGACACTACTTATTAGGCTCTCATTTCAATTTTTTCACTGACCATTCTACATTGAAGTACCTAGTCAATAAACTAGTCCTAGAAGGAAGAATTTGTAGGTGGCTACTGTTGTTTCAAGAGTTTTCGTTTGAAGTAATTTTCAAACTAGGAAAATGCAATGTAGGTATGTTGGTGGGTGAAAGTGACCATCCGTCAACTGGAAGAATGCGTCCGATCCGTGGTTGTCTAAATAACCCAAGCTGTTTGTTGTAACTCATTCTAATGGGTTTAATGGCTCCATTGGCCAATCTAAAATCCTAAAAAGAAAATGA
>SNQJ01S0010396.1:97180-112034 GCA_010110895.2 Picea sitchensis | reverse complement strand
AATATCACTTATATACATCATTTACAAATTGCAAGTTTTAATCGAAACTTACGAAATCAAATGCAAAACGTATTTCTGTTAAAAAGTAGATAAAGAAATCACATTTAAACTTTTTTTTGTTTTCCTTTATAAATGTAACAAATCTTACATCGAATATACTATGAAACACATACGCGTGGGTAGTCAGAAGTTGAACCATACATTTTGGTTTCATGAATATGTAAATGATAGAATTAAGAAAAAAACAATGAGGCTAATCTGTCAGTGAGTTAGTGAGGTGTATCCAAGAGTCTGCATGAGTGAAGAACATCCAACTGCCACATCCAAGAGAGAAATCTCCAATGAACCTTGTGATTGTTCTAAATAAATTCAAAACATGTATTCGCAGCTTAAGTTTTAATGAAAAAGGAGGAAACACAAACATAACCCTGTGATCTTATAATTGCATATAATTAGAGCAAGATAAATCTGACAGTAACCTATGCATTTCATCATTCAATTAAAATGCAAAGATAAATCCTATCATTCTAATTGGAGATATGATCACAACATTTATATTTTGAGAAACAAATTATAGACGATATTTATAATATAAACATCCCGCATACAATAGATCATTAAGTATAAACCTATTAGACCTATTGATTTGTTAGGATTAACCAAACATAAATGAAAACATCATTAACAAAAGGCTAAATCCAAAATGCATATATGTTGTTTCATTAAGTCTTAGAATCACACGTCCATCTTCTTCCCTCAGCGAATATGATTTCCATTACTAAATATGGAGTATTTAAAGAGTTTACTAAGGATAAAATTCCTATCTTCTAAGATAGGATCAGATCTCAAAAAGATCTTAAAATTACAAATATAGAGGGCTTAGAGCCACTCAAGATTAAACTAAATCTTCAAAATTTATGAGGATTTTCTCCTGTTTACAAAATAAGAAAAAAGATGATATCTGATCGACTAAGTCCAGCATGCTCCATCCCATAAGATCAACATCAAATACATCCTATCCTGAAAAAATGAAATGAGCAGGTCAAATATTTTATTAACCAACAATTCCTAAATATTATATGAGAAATTGACTTGGCTACAGAATCTCTCGATTCTGTAGCTAGTCTTATTATTGGTAACATAAATCTAAATCGATCTAGATTAATTAAAAAAATAACAAAAAAGCATAACTTTGATAAAAACCAATCTCACCATTCAACTAATAACAAAATTTGAATCACAATGTCCCAGAATTGATCACGACCTTGACACTGTCATCATTTTTTATAATGACATTGCCTGTTCTTTTCAAATGCTTTGCTTGTCTTTGTGCACTGGACTTGAGCTCACAATTTTCATTTGCCAAGGATTCATTGAGAGTCATGAGATTTTTTATCCTTTCTTAAAGGATGGGGATGTCTGTATAGTACTTCCCTATCCACTGCAAGCAAACTTCATAAGGAACAACAGGGGCGATCTGTTGAGGAAATGTGTAATTGTGTGGTAAAACATCACTGTTGTCCACTGTCAGTGTTTGACCAAGTATAATACCTATGAACCCTTTGCTATCTTTTAAACATGGTGGGAAGTTATTAACATAATCAAATGATTGATTAAGATCTGGTTTGGAACAATACAGATCTTCCTCTGCCAGAAACTTTTTAATCTCAGAGTCAAAGTTCTCATGGATCTCAATCGTTTCAATTGAGCTCACATGAGCTTTGGATCTATTACGCAGACTCCTTGAAATGAGTCGACCAACCTTCTTGTTATGAAACCCTAACATGGTTTGAGTCTTCTTCGACTATTTGCGAGGGTTTCTACTGTTGGATTTTATAGAAGGGTCAGGGTAGACAATCGACTCACGCACGAGAGTTTCAATAAACTTAGAACTAATACCCTGTTGCCCACATAAAATTTGATCGGACAATGCCTCTTCACAAGGATTTTCATTCAAAATATCTAGGTTTCCAATTGAGAAATTAAGAGGTTTCTCTACCATAGTCTTATCCATTATAGGGGTCTCTACAGGATTTACTGTAACAAAACCATTACGAGCTATGAAACCATCCCAATCATCCCCAAGTGTTTTCAAATGATGAACTAACAGTAATTTAATCAAACCATAGTGAAAGAGGATACAATCCAATTTTTTCTTCTTGTATCTCTTTGACATTTTATACAAACTTATTAGAAGGTAAAACAACATGTTTAAATGGAAGCTGATAAAATGCATGAGCAATCGCACATGGTAAAGGAAGACCAGGCCATAACGGCCTTCACAGGTAATACATTTTTTTTAAAACCATTAATAAACCATGCCATCTAACCTTGAGTAGGGAGACTAGAATACCTTTGTCACAACATTTAATTTTTCTAGAGGTGACAAACAGACTCCAGGGTACTTCGTCCAACTTCGAATTTTTAAACCATTTTTTACTAGTGAGGGGGAGTCATGTTGCTTCGCTCAGAAATTCTTCGGTGATTTCCAACTAAACATCACCTACCTTGGCTTTGCATCCATCAAATGTAAGGTATAATTATTTGGCCACTCGCAAATTATAAACCTGGAACCTCTTAATAAACATATCCCAACCCTGGGTATTCACATCCTCACTCACATCATCATACAACAAAAAAATTTGGGAGCCGTTTGGCTCAAATCGGATGACAGGGGCCATGAGGGTTTGAACAGATGGTAAGAGAAGTGCCCCGAAATAACTGTGAGCTTAAGAGGTAGCAACAACAGAGACAAGTCTAAGCTGATAACAAAGGAGAAAAACTAGCAATCATACCAACGCGACCATAATATAAGCATTTAGGGTTTTAGTCATGGAATTCAGGCGTTTCTAGTAATGAACGTTTTTTAGTACAAAGAATAACACAAGCCCTTCGTTTGTCATGATAGGCATGTATATTCAAACTTCCAGCTAAAACAATGTACAGGGTACGATCGTGGTGTGTTTAATTTCCATGATATGTAATGGGTATACTCGATTTACAAAGGTTAGGAGAGGATACGTTTTTTACAATCCTAATGCAAATCGAAAAATTAAAATCAGAGTTGACTTACCAATAATTTTTAAATGAGCAAGCTTATAGTCCAAATTCCAATGAACATATGTATTTCATCGATATATGATAGACTCAAAGAAAAAGAAAAATCATGAGAAGGATGTAAGCATTTTGACCCTTTCAAACCAACCTTAAGAAAAATCAAAATACAAGATTAAGTTTTAATGTTTGTTTCATGCTTGTAGTCATGAACCAAGCATGAAAATGCAAGATAAGAAATAAAACAAGAATAATCAAAGGTCCTTTTTATAACCAAATAATCATCCCCAAATGGTAGTATTTACAGGATGAGGTGTAGGTAGCTACAAGAAGTGTTGCTTGTTGTCCAAAATAGGAAAAACATGTAGAGTTGCCAACAAGGTCCAGATCACCTTTGTAGGTTGGAATCAGGTAAAAGTGGTGGAGTAGTGGATGATCATCTCCAAGACACAGACTTGTTCCGGATTGAGGCCATTTTAGAGTATCCTGAAGACATGGTTGTCTTCCTTAGTACAAGGACCTGCCCAGAAACTTACTCTGCAACCCAAAAGAGACATATGCTGGTTCGAGCAGCTGACTATCAACTAAATGCCAGATAACTTTACAACTTGGGACTCAAAAACATTCTTAGGAGATGTGTCTTGAACCATGAAAGGTAGGATATCCTATGGGAATGCCACAGTGGAGTTGTGGGAGGACACGTTGGAGGTAAAGCCACTGAACATAATGTACTTCAAGAAGGATTGTGGTGGGATACATTATTTAAATATGCTAAGGAATATGCTAGATCTTGTGATACCTACCAAAGAGTAGGGAAACCATCACGCTGAGTTGAATTACCCCTTCAGCCAATCAGAGCACTTCAGGAATTTGAGAAGTGGGTTGTTGATTTTATTGGACTGATCAAACCCCTGACTAAGCACTTAAAGGCTAGATACATCATTACTGTAATTGATTACCTTACAAGATGGGTTGAAGTAGAGGAAGTTCAATATTGTTCCATGGATACAGTTATCACTCGCTTTGGATGTCCTAGAATTCTGACCAGTGATCAAGGTAGTCACTTCATCATCAACAAAATCACAACATTGACAATCAAATTCCTTATAGAACACCATAAGAGTAGTCCTTACCATACACAAGCTAATGATATAGTAGAGGCATTCAATAAAATTCTTGAAAGACGACTAACAAAAGTATGTTGCGAAAAAGGGGAAGACTGGGATGATAGAGTTCCAAAAAATTTACGGGCTTACAGGACTACCATGAAGAAGTTACACAGGTATACCCCATTTCAGTTGTTCTATGGGAAATAAGTTGTTTTACTTGCAAAATTTATTATCCCTAGTCTATATATATCACAGGCTACACACATGATAGATGGTGCATCAGTTGCGCAAAGGATCACAGACTTGAAAGAACTAGAGGAAGTGAGATTCCTAGCATATTTTCATCAGACATTTGAGAAATCTAGACATAAAGCTTGGCATGATAGGCATATTAGGTGAAAACTATTTGTGAAAGAGGATAAGGTACCACTTTATGACATTAGATATCATAAACATCCATGAAAGTTGTGCAAGCATTGGTTGGGTCCATTCATAGTTGTGGAAATATGACATTCTGGTGCAGTCAGGATAGTGCAACTGGATGGTATCCTTCGTCCAGTATGGGTGAATGGTGCCTACCTGAAAACCTACATTTTCCATGCTTTAGCCAAAGCATAGTTGCTCCAGTCCAAAGGAGCATGTACAGTAGTTAGATTTTCATTTTCTGCAATTTCTTAAATTCAGTTAATAAATGTTGGAGTGTGCATTTAATGCACCACAACATGTATTCTTTTTCAGTCTAAGTGTTTCTTTTGTGAAAAATAACTTACCCAGCCACACAGGATCAAAAGAGTCACCATTAAATTAAATAAAGTCATTTAATATGACAGGGACTCCCATTGTGGTCGAAGGGAGGGAGAATCCAAATTAGATCATAGCCCATGTGACACACGCATCTAGTCAAGTCATACACTTTATGATAGCTATAGTAACCCATCATAACTTTCCATTAAAACATAAAGTCACGATACACGTAGATTCCCTTAGTATTTCTACCAGAACTCTCAACCGTTGAAATGGTAAACCCTCAAGTCGACCCCATCCTTGCTAGTTCACTCATTAAGAGCCATAATCAATCCATAAGATCTTACCCCATTTATCATAACCTTTGGAAAGCTAGGCCTAAGACTATGTTTATGGGTTGATGATGAGTGTACATGGAAATAATAATAGAGCTCATCAATTATCCTTCATATAAGATTTCGTGAACTCACAAATCATACTTATTGTTTCCTTAGTTATTTGTGTCTTGCGCTATCTGAAATTTCATATCCCTTGAGAAATATCCTTCTCCCAAGTGGTGAACGCAAGCCCAACTTAGCTGTCTAAGTTTTCTAAGAAATCTTGAGTCCAAATGCTGAGATAAATAGGAAGTCAGATCTCATATCAAAAATAGGATATTCTAGATGAGTCATATGATCCTAGGATTGAGGTCATAGGCGATGTAAAGGGGAAGATAGAGCAAGTAAAACTTCTAGACCTATATCTAATGGACCAACTATTATTTTCACTGATGAACACTTCCTTGTTCTGGACTTGGTCCTGAACATAATGGGAGGCATGCAATTTGTTTCAAATCCTGAGTTCATCGACCTGTTAAAATCCACAATCATGCACCTTAGAGACCTATCGTTCTTCGAGACCATTGGTGAGGTTGCACGTTGTGTGAAATTTATGATCAAACGAGTGCATCACAGAAGCCTATGGCTCGACCAGAAGTATCTGATTGATGTGGATGAAATCCACCAATTCACTGGATTATCTATCGAGGTTGATGATGTCGCCAAAGGACTTCAAGGCCCGAGAAAGCACCAAAAGAATAAATTCAAAATTATACTATACAAGAAGTTCCACACACATAGAGGTGGGCAAATGAAAAATATTTACCCAATCATTCCAAAGACAGTTCGAACATCTTACTATGTAATTGCAAGCAAGGTCATGCATTCCTATTACAAGGGTGAATGCACCTTAGATGCACTTTATGTAGTATATTTTTGTGCAAA
Source organism: Picea sitchensis (assembly GCA_010110895.2). Classification (NCBI taxonomy): domain Eukaryota; kingdom Viridiplantae; phylum Streptophyta; class Pinopsida; order Pinales; family Pinaceae; genus Picea; species Picea sitchensis. The sequence goes on along the minus strand of SNQJ01S0010396.1, from coordinate 105,865 downwards.
AGGAGTTGTATTCAATTGGTGCAACTACCTACTAAAGGAACTCCTAGTCACTTGTGCGAAAGCTCAAGAGAAAGGAGAAACCTTCACATATGGGCACCTACTAGTAGCATTTTGCATGTGGAAATGGAAACCACCCATGGGAAGATAGTTAACATTGGCGAGAACAGAATGCTTTGAAACAATGTTTGAGCCATGGCATGTAAGGCTAGATCAAGAGAACATGGAGTTCAAAAATGTCTCTTTCTCAAAGTGGTACAATCAATTGATTGATGCAACTCAACGGTGGTGCATACCACAAGATTTGTTGACCCGTAACACCTAGAATATTGCCTTTGGCCTGAATCGCCACAACACTCTTTTTTTGGCGAGGTATACAAAGCCTAAATATTTCCACTCGAGGTTTCTACCCTTCTACCTTGATGAGGAAAGATTTGATAAAGAAGTCATGTCTTGGACTGGTGTCAAGCATAATCCATGCAAGTCGGATATGCACTACCTCTTTCCTCCATAACTTCTGAAGAAAAAAGTGCAAGAAGAAGGAGTAGGGCCAAGTTGTGGACCACCAAAAAATAAGCCAAAGATTCAAACGTCATCAGACTTAGAAGAAGAAGATGATGTGCAACCTCAGGAGAGGAGGCCAAGGACATTTCCTATATTTCCAAAGCTCCCAGAGGAAAAAATATTATCAAGTAAATATGTTAATGAAATTCTTCCATCTTCTTTCATAGGGGATCCATTAGTTAAGAAACACAAGACATGTTTCTCCCCTGTGAATATTTTGAATCTCTAGCCGATATTCTCGACCATAACTCGTACTCGAGATACTCATACTGTGATTTAAATTCAAGATGATCCCGAGACAGATACCACAACATCCACAACCATAATCATTGAGAAACATCCATCACCCCCACAAGCGCCATCACCACTGCAAGACACCACCATTCAAACCCAACCCACTTCACCCAATACCATGCAATTAGATCTCCCAGACCCACCTGAAAATATACTAGAATGCACCCCTATGACCAATGAATCCTCGAGCCAGTCAGTCGCTCCATCGGTACCCACTCTAGGAATTATGGCTTCGATGAAGATTCAAATTATTCTGATACCAAAAGTGCCAAGCACTCATAGCCCGCTCTCAATAGTCAATGTTGATATTCCCATCAACAGAAGGGGAACCTCAAAAGTTTAGTTACAGAAAGAGGAAGAAGAATAGACGGTTCAGAAGGAACCCAAAACTACGTCGGGGCAGAGTGCAAAATCTTTGAAAGAATAGCTGGAACCATTCTTCTAGAACCAAAGCTATGCATGACATTGTTGTAGCTTTTCCTGGCCAAGACAAAAAAAATTCCTCAGTTTCCAGTGGAACTAAAGGCTAGACATTTAAATCGACTGTAAGGTTCATCCCTAGGACAAGAAGCGGTGGAGACACCCTCCTCACAATCAATGGCCAGTGGAATACCACTGCAAGTTCTAGTACCCATGGATTCCTCTCCTTCATCGAGTGAGCTCGCTCAGTTACCAACAACGCAACCGGTAGGCATAATCAGAGCCTCGACTAAGCAAATGGAGTAGAGGATCCAGTAGTTTGAAAGAGAAGAATAATTATGGAAACAAGAATTAATCCTTGCGCAAACACAATGAATGCAGTAGGAGCACTCAAAGGTTCAGGAAGAATAAATAGTGGAAAGTGTAAAATAAAAACTCTCAGAGGCCTGGACGACGATCCAAAAGACAACGTTGCAATTGCCAAAATACATCACAACAAGCAAGCCTGTAGAGAATATAAAATTAATTCATGTCTCTTGATCAGAATTGGCAGAAAGATTCGAAAATCTCAAGGCACAACTATGAGAAATAAGAAAGAAGCTTAACTTCAACCCAGGAAGCTATGATACCAAATGGAGAAAATCATCGTGGAAGGGAACAATGCAAGAGAAACCTTGTACAAACGGACTGTAGAATGCACAAATATATTCAGAGAAGTTAGTGATTGGATGGGAATCATTTCAAGGAGAAACCAAACCTTGGAGGATTTGCACATAAAGATCCAATCACTCAACGAAGAAGCAACCAGTACCAGGAATCCGATGGAACAACAAGAGAAATTTGACAAAATCCAGTAAGCAGACAATTACCTCAATGCGCTATACGAAACCCAAACTATTTCTAAGAAATAAATTCGAGAGTTTCGACCTGTAGTCTAGAGAACCTATCTACAGATGCATCAAGTTGATGCCATATTTGACTTAGAATGGAAATCCTTAGTTGCATCAAAACAAAAAGAATGCATCAAAGACGCCACTCAACATTTTTTTGTTGAACCTTCACTGCTTGCTAGGAAGTGGCAGGACAAAGTGGATAAATTTCAAGAGGTCAGGAAGAGAGCCCTCGAACTTGTAATTGAATTGGGATCTTCGTTTAAAGAGGATAAATTAGAACGATTCTAAGATGGAAATGAAATCAATTTGGAAACAAAAGGAAAGGAAGAACAACAAGCCAACCCAGAGACCACGAGAGAGACGAAGAATTGACTTGGAGCAAGTCAATGATTGTGGTCAGAGCATGTTGGGCCTTTCATTTTGTTGAATATAAGTTGAACACGACACATTGCATCTTCATTTTGGAGAGCAAAAGTTGTGCAAGATGTTGAAGAGCTCGACAACGGAAAAAGGAAAGAAACATAAAGCAATTGGAAGGAAAACACAACATCAAATTGAGGAAGGAAGTTTCAACAATATCAAGAAAAGAAAGAACTCTTGGGTTCTCAACCAACAAACCTAAAAGATCAGATTATATATATGAGACCAATGTGATTGCAATAGGATAATGGATAATGAAGTATTAATAGGCTATGTTGTTATTGTAGGATGTTAGTCCAGAAGTACCACTATTATTGGTGTTGTTAGTACTGATGTTGTAATGAAAGTCACTATTGTAATGGTCAATACTATAGCATAGTTGAGTTTGGAGATCTGGGTAAGAACCAAACGATCAATGTATCAGAGTTTGGTATTGTCAATATAATTGGAGGCCTAAATTTTGAATACATATCCTATGTATCTAGTTTGAATGCATGAATGGAATGTTGTTTTGTACTATCTTTGTGTCTGATATACTTAAATGATTCTTTATGAATGGAAACTCAACTCTGTTTCTTTATTCCTAGTTAGGAATTTCTCATAACTATTACAGGTTTAGTCTGTCTTGTGCAAGACTATAGTGAGTCATGATAACTTAGAGGTTTGTCTAAGTATTCTCCTTACCCTTCCCTCTCTTTCATGTCTTGGTTACACTTTGATTGAGACTTCTTCCCTCCCGGGAAAATGAAAATGCCATCACTCTAGAATACTTCGGTACATTTTGTTGGTAACCTAAGAAGGACCCTGGTCTGAACACTTTTGAGCCAACATGTATTTTCCATTGTATCTTTTTTGTTCTTTTATTCAAAATATATTTGCAGTAAAATATTGTACAAGGTTAAAATCTACACTCGGTTAGAGGTAAATTGGCGTTTTTTCTTCCTCTACTGAACTTGTGGACAATCCTCCACTTGATCATTGGTCTGGTGTTATTTTGGCTACTTCCAAGAGTTGTTTCACTTGTGTTAATTGTGCATGGAATTGTTGATGCATTTCTTCTTGATTCTTGGTTGCTTCCTCAATGGCCTCCTCTACGTCATCCCTTACTTGGTAGTTGATTCGGTCCATGTTGCCATTTTTTAGATTATAGACTTAGGTTACCTTGTGTACTTTTGTCTTCTTGTGTGCACCTCCTGTTGAATCCTTCCTGTGCTTTGAGCACAAGAAAACTTAGAATCCATGGATAATGCAACTCAATACCTCTGTCTTGTGCATCGACATGGTCAATAAGAAATTGGTTTAATAGGAAGGGAACCTAGCTCATCAAGGATGATTTTAAGGATGGAAATTTATTTTAAAATGTAGAAACCTTGACGAATCTTACAAATCCTTCATATGTCAACTATAAAATGTTTCGCGATATTTTTATAAAAATATTCAAATTTCTAAGGATTTTATATAGTTTGTATAATATTTTGGTGATTTTTAAGGTAAAATAATTTCATCTTATAGAATTTGGGTGAATCATTTTTAGAATAGAGAATATTGTTTTTGGAAAAACCATGGAAAATTATCCCATGAGCGAAATTTATCCCCTAAAATCATCCCTGCTAAGGTCATTGAAGTCCCTTCCAAACACTTCTCTACCACAACATTCACTTCTGTTGGAACTTGGTCCTTCTTGCATTTTGGTAGCAGTTTGCATGATAATTCCTTTGTCGGAAATATGATAGTTGGGACACATATGCTCCCCTATAACTATGTGAAACATGTGTTTAACCTGTAAGGTCTCTTTCACGTTGTCTTAGCACCTAGTTTCAAAGGAATATTCAACTCTCCTAAGTCCCTAGCTATCTCCTTCATCTATAAAAATGTAGTTGGGAATAGGTCTTCATATTCACGCAGTAAGTACTCAATATTCTCTACCGTCACATCACTCCACTAATCCCCTATCTATGAAAACTTTGTATTCTCTGTCATCCCAATGTTTATCTTCTACATCTTTATTGGTTGTGTGTATGCAATAGACTCAAGCTCTAGTCGTTCTACTCCTCGTTCTCCTTGTGTTTGAGATACTTTCACATTCATGGGATATTCTTCATCATCTTATTCCCTAGCAACATTGTAACACTCCAATAACTCATGGAAAATCATAATAACTCTATGCGCATCATAGATTGGTACCACCTCCATCAAGCCTTATTCTAAGAAGATATTGGTTCAAATAGCATGTAGTGCTACATCTATTGATCGAGATTCATGTTCAAATCTAATTGTGACCTGAACCTCTGAGTCAATTCATCCTAGTTGGTTGTCTCTTTATGCATTTCAAATTCCAAATACTTGTTCTTCAGAATTGTATCCAATGTATGTATAAATATGTGTATCCATTCCTCCTTTGATGTCAAGTTCCATCTATTCCTGCATTTCTCCACATGATCCATTGGGTCACTTTACCCTGTATACTTCTATGCAATACTTTCTACCTCAGTACCAAACCTCACTTGCATTGGTCTTATACAGTATGACCATTCTTCCATTCCCTCTTTGTGTGCAACCCACCATCTAGTTGGAGTCGCTTTCCGGAAAACATCTAGTGCCAACAACCTTTTTTTTTTCAGGTACCTATAACTAAAATGCCTTTACAAATAAGCTTATATCAGTCAATCCATAATAACTGAGCAGATCACATAGTTCTATTCCAATCCATTGAAATGTTAGCGTTATGCATGCACATCGTCTAGTTGATACTTCATGCATCCTATGTTTCCAATGCTCTAGACCTTCCTATGAATATGATTCACAAGAAATTATACTTATCCAACTTAGCATTCCATCTGTAGTGGGATAAACATTATCCTCCATACGCACAATCATGTTATATAAATTGTCAATGTCATTTCCTCTTTTTGGATCTATGTATCTCTTTCCTTTTGTTGGGTCCAATGGTGCAGTAAATTTCAAATCTTTGACTTCAAATACCATTTCTCTCCTCTTCAGATTAATGATCACTTGATTATAAAAGACAAATTCAAGTCCCATAATTTTTGGATATGGTTTACTATCATCCACGATCTCAATAAATTCAATGACTGGCACACTTCGAACCCCATCTATATCCACAGGTCCTTCTGTCAATCAACCAATCAGTAATATCTTGTGATGATTTGCAAGACTTAAATGAAAATTAAACCATATCAACTTGGTTTTTCCCATCATATACGAGGTCTACTTTGGAAATACATTCACATCAGATCCCAAGTCTAAAATAACGCTATCCATAACATATTCCCCAATCTATGCACTTAATATAAATTCTTTGTTGGTCCTCTTTCTATGTAGTACCTGATTCACTACCCTCTATGTGATGGGAGTTTCCCTTCCTTGTGTGCAGTGATCAATCATCTCATATAGTGCATTCAACGCATTTTCATCTTTCATTATCTCTATGCAAATTCTCAGGAATTATGTTAGAGTGCTAACCTTCCCAGTTGGCCTCTTTGGCATAGCGTGATCTCCAACTTGAGGTGCATATGATGTTTGATTCTCTCCAATCCTACCTAAGTACCTCTTTTATTTCCCTCTAATATTTCTCCTTTTCATGATTAGAATCGAATGCCGGTATAGGTCTTGCTGACTTCCTTACCCATTGCTCAGCCTTCCTCCTCCATTCGTCACATCAAATCTTGTTCTATCTCCTTCGCGCGTAATAACTTCTATTCTCTGTCCTTCATTGCATTTTTTGGATTATATTTTATGTACATTTTGATTTAGATTCTAGTTCTAATTCCATCTTTCCTGCCATTTCACAAGTAGTTGAGGACACTTTTCTATCACATGGTCCAGTGCTCTACAGTATGTGCACGTTGTACATGTATTTGGGCAGTCGCATGGTCCAGTGCTCTTATTTGCATGTTGTACCATCACACAGTGGTAATACTTGAAGAACCAAATAATTATGCAGAGTACCAATATCTGTCATATCATAGGAGTCAACAAGTTTCTTCTTCAATCTAAGAATGAGACCAACTTTATTTCTAGTAATGACAAGGTCATCAACATACACAACAACAATCAAAGTGTCTCCATTGGTATGGAGTACATACAATCTATGATCATATTCACAACATTTGAAACAAAGTCAAAGAAATAAACTATCAATCTTAGCATACCAAGCTTGGGGAGCTTGCCTCAAACCATCAAGATATTTATTTAGTTGAAAAACTAGGCTAGAATATGTCACAAAACTAGGACGTTATTCCATGAAAATTTCTTTAGATATGTCTCGATGGAGAAAATAACTCTTTACATCCATCTGATTGATTTTCCATCCAAATCTAGTAGAAAGGGAAATAAGCAATCGAACGACGTTCATCTTTGCAACAAGGGAAAATGTGTCAGTGTAGTTGATGCCTTCTTAATGAGAAAATCCCTTCACATCCAGGTGATATTTATGATCCTCAACAACACCTTCAGAGGTAAATTTGGTCATATAGACCAATCAATACTTCACAACATTCTTTCCTTGTAGTTGGGGAACTAATTCCCATGTATGATTCTTCGACAAAAAATCAATTTATGTCCACATATCCTATTCCCATTTAGGTTTACCTTGGGAATCTAAGTGGATCACAATATTAGAAGTTTCAAGTATGTCAATAATCAATGCAATCCTCACATGGTTCTTTTGACTTTGATTTTGTTGTCTGGAGGAAATATCACCGACATCAGGTGCAACAACTTCAATCGTATTGGAATCCATATCTAGGTAGACAAGAAAAGAGTGAAATGGTGTTCACTACAGAAGGTATAACATAATTCGAAAAACGTTTAGTCGACAATGATGGAGGACTAGTAAAAAAAATATTGATGGACTAATCAAATTGGAGGTCTACGGTCTAGTAGAAACAAGAATAGAGTTTGAATATCCAATCAAGGAACTAAAAAAATAAATAGGAGAACCAGAGTCAGAAACAAAATCAAAGTGATCATCCTACAACAATCCATAGGAGGTATTCAACAACTTGATTCAACAAGACTTCTCATCAAACCATACATTTCGTTTGATAAGGATTTTTCATTTGACAGGATCAAGTAGTTGATAGGATTTAGAGTCTTAGAGTAGAACATACTGATGAAAGCATGGCTCTTTTCATCCAACTTCTTTCTTCAATCATCGAAAATGTGATCCCATGCAACACATCCAAAAACATTGAGATGGAAAACTGAGGGATTGTTTCCACACCATCATTTGAATTGAGTCATAGAAGGAACACCTCGAGTTTGAGATGTGATTGAGAAGATAGTTTTCATAATATACACCTTTAACCCAAAAGTGAGGAGGTAGATATTTGGTCTTCAAAAGACATCTATCCATTTCAACTAACAGCTGATTCTTGGGTTCTGTGATGCCATTCTATTGAGGTGTATGAGGAATCGATCACTGCTAGTCAATACCATTGAGACAAGTATTTTCCAAAAGTTCAACTTACATACACACCACCATTCTCTTATTTTAGGCACTTGATGGATCATCCACATTAATTTTTAGCAAAGGCTCTAAATTCTTTGAAATTTTAAAAGGAAATTTTCTTGTTCTTCAGAAAATAAACCCAAGTGAAATGAGAGAGATCATCAATGAAAGTAAAACCATACCTTGCACCTGCGAGGGAAGGTACACTGATGCAACAAATATCACTATGAAATAGCTCTAGGAGGTTCTATGCTCACCACTCTTTTCCAGATTCAAAGGGTGTATGATGATGCTTGTCAAGCACACATCTCTTACATACTCCATTACAAGGAAAAAAATTAGGTATACCAACAACCATTGTTTGAGTTCTTATCAATTGTATACTTTGAAAATTTAGGTGTCTAAGTCATTCTTGCAAAGTTTGAATTCATTCTTCAGTGTGAGAAAAAAGAGTATTTCATTCAATTTCAGGTCGATTCATGTCACAAAATTTATACTAAATGTCCTTTAGGTCGAGAAACCCTCCAATGACAATCAACTGACCTTTATTCAAATCTTGAACAAAGAACCGATCTGGAAAAAACTACACAATGTTACCTATATGTGTTAGCTGAGAAAAAAACA
>SNQJ01S0010396.1:66488-81169 GCA_010110895.2 Picea sitchensis | reverse complement strand
GTACATGGGAATAATAATAGAGCTCCTCAATTATCCTTCGTATAAGATTTCACAAACTCACAAATGACTTATTGTTTCCTTAGTTATTTGTGTCTTGCGCTATCTGAAATTTCATATCCCTTGACATATACCCTTCTCCCAAGTGGTGAACGCAAGCCCAACTTAGCTTTCTAAGTTTTCTAAGAAATATTAAGTCCAAATGCCGAGAGAAATAGGAAGTCAGAGCTCATATAAAAAAGAGGATATTCTAGATGAGTCATATGATCCTGGGATTGAGGTCATAGGCGATGTAAAGGGGAAGACAGAGCAAGTAAAACTTCTAGACCTGGATCTAATGGACCAACTATTATTTTCACTGATGAACATTTCCTTGTTATGAAATTGGTCCTGAACATAATGGGAGGCATGCAATTTGTTTCAAATCATGAGTTCATCGACCTATTAAACTCTACAATCATGCACCTTAGAGACTTATCATTCTTCGGGACAACTAGTGAGGTTGCGCGTTGCGTGAAATTTCTGATCAAACGAGTGCATCACAGAAGCCTATGGCTCGACCAGAGGTATCTGATTGATGCGGATGAAATCCACCAATTCACTAGATTATCTCTCGAGAGTGATGATGTCGCCAAAGGATTTCAAGGCCCGAGAAAGCACCGGAAGAATAAATTCAAAATTATACTATACAAGAAGTTCCACACACATAGAGGTGGGCGAATGACAAATATTTACCCAATCATTCCAAAGACAGTTCGAACATCCTACTATGTAATTGCAAGCAAGGTCATGCGTTCCTATTACAAGGGTGAATGCACCTTAGATGCGCTTTATGTAGTATATTTTTGTGCAAAAGGAGTTGTATTCAATTGGTGCAGCTACCTACTAAAGGAACTCCTGGTCACTTGTGCGAAAGCTCAAGAGAAAGGAGAAACCTTCACATATGGGCACCTACTAGTAACATTTTCCATGTGGAAATAGAAACCACCCATGGGAAGACAGTTAACATTGGCGAGCACAGGCTGCTTGGAAAAAATGTTTGAGCCATGGCATGTAAGGCTAGATCAAGAGAACATGGAGTTCAAAAATGTCACTTTCTCAAAGTGGTACAATCAATTGATTGACACAACTCAACGGTGGTGCATACCACAAGATTTGTTGACCCGTAACACCCAGAATATTGCCTTTGGCCTGAATCGCCACAACACTCTTTTTTGGCCGAACCATACAAAGCCGAAATATTTCCACTTGAGGTTTCTCCCCTTCTACCTTGATGCGGAAACCTTTGATAAAGAAGTCATGTCTTGGACTGGTGTCAAGCATAATCCATGCAAGTCAGATATGCGATACCTCTTTCCTCCATAACTTCTGCAGAAAAAGGTGCAAGAAGAAGGAGTAGGGCCAAGTTATGGGCCACCAAAAAATAAGCCAAAGATTCAAACATCGTCAGACTTAGAAGCAGAAGATGATGTGCAACCTTAAGAGAGGAGGCCAAGGACATTGCATATATTTCCAAAGCTCCCAGAGGAAAAAATATTATCAAGTAAATATGTTAATGAAATTCTTGTAGCTGCTTTCATAGGGGATCCATTAGTTAAGAAACAAAAGACATTTTCTCCCCTGTGAATATTTTGAATCTATAGCCGATATTCTCGGCCATACCTCGTACTCGAGATACTCATACTGTGATTTAAATTCAAGATGATCCTGAGACAGATACCACGACATCCACAACCATAATCATTGAGAAACCTCCATCTCCCCCACAAGCCCCATCACCACTGCAAGACACCACCATTCAACCCCAACCCACTTCACCCAATACCATGCAATTAGATCTCCCAAACACACCTGAAAATATACTAGAATGCACCCCTATGACCAATGAATCCTCGAGCCAGTCAGTCGCTCCATCGGTACCCACTCTAGGAATTATGCCTTCGATGAAGAGTCAAATTATTCTGATACCACAAGTACCAATCACTCATAGCCCGCTCTGAATAGTCAATGTCGATATTCCCATCAACAGAAGGGGAACCTCAAAAGTTTAGTTACAGAAAGAGGAAGAAGAATAGACGAATCAGAAGTAACCCAAAACTACATCGGGGCAGAGTGCAACATCTTGGAAAGAATAGCTGGAACCATTCTTGTAGAACCAAAGCTATGCATGACATTGTTGTAGCTTTTCCTATCAAAGAAAAAAAAAAATCCTCAGTTTCCAGTGGAACTAATGGTTAGACTTTCAAATTGACTGTAAGGTTCATCCCTAGGACAAGAAGTGTTGGAGACACCCTCCTCACAATCAATGGCCAGTGGAATACCACTGTAAGTTCTAGTACCCATGGATTCCTCTCCTTCATCGAGTCAGCTCGCTCAGTTACCAACAACGCAACTGGTAGGCATAATCAGAGCCTCGACTAAGCAAATGGAGTAGAGGATCCAGTAGGCTGAAAGAGAAGAATAATTATGGAAACAAGAAGGAATCCTTGTGCAAACAAAATGAATGCAGTAGGAGCACTCAAAGGTTCAGGAAGAATAAATAGTGGAAAGTGTAAAATAAAAACTCTCAGAGGCCTGGACGACGATCCAAAAGACAACGCTGCAACTGCCAAAATCCATCACAACAAGCGAGCCTATAGAGCATATCCAATTAATTCATGTCTCTTGGTCAGAATTGGCAGAAAGATTCGAAAATCTCAAGGCACAACTATGAGACAGTAAGAAAGAAGCTTAACTTCAAACCAGGAAGCTATGATACCAAATGGAGAAAATCGTCCTGGAAGGGAACAATGCAAGAGAAACCTTGCACAAACGGACTGTAGAATGCACAAATATATTCAGAGAAGTTAGTGATTAGATGGGAATCATTTCAAGGAGAAACCAAACCTTGGAGGATTTGCGCATAAAGGTCCAATCACTCAACGAAGAAGAAACCAGTACCAGGAATACGATCGAACAACAAGAGAAATTCGACAAAATCCAGCAAGCAGACAATTAACTCAATGCGTTATACGAAACCCAAACTATTTCTAAGAAATAAATTTGAGAGTTTCAACATGTAGTCTAGAGAACATATCTACAGATGCATCAAGTTGATGCCATAGCTGACTTAGAATGGAACTCCTTAGTTGCATCAAAACAAAAAGAGTGCATCAAAGACGCCACTCAACATTTTTTTGATGAACCTTCACTGCTTGCTAGGAAGTGGCAGGACAAAGTGGATAAATTTCAAGAGGTCAGGAAGAGATCCCTTGAACTTGTAATTGAGTTGGGACCTTCGTTTAAAGAGGATAAAATAAAATGATTCTAAGCTATAAATGAAATCAATTTGGAAACAGAAGGAAAGGAAGAACAACAAGCCAACCCAGAGACCACGGGAGAGACGAAGAATTGACTTGGAGCAAGTCAATGATTGTGGTCAGAGCATGTTGGGCCTTTAATTTTGTTGAATATAAGTTGAACAGGACACATTGCAACTTCATTTTGGAGAGCAAAAGTTGTGCAAGATGTTGAGGAGATCGACAACGGAAAAAAGAAAGAAACATAAAGAAATTGGAAGGAAAACACAACATCAAATTGAGGAAGGAAGTTTCAACAATATCAAGAAAAGAAATAACTCTTGGGTTCTCAACCAACAAACCTAAAAGATCGGATTATATATATGAGACCAATGTGATTGTAATAGGATAATGGATAATGAAGTATTAATAGGCTGTATTGTTATTGTAGGATGTTAGTCCAGAACTACCATTGTTATTGTTGTTGTTAGTACTGATGTTGTAATGAAAGTCACTATTGTAATGGTCAATACTATAACATAGCTGAGTTTGGAGATCTGGGTAAGAACCAAATGATCAATGTATGAGAGTTTGGTATTGTCAATATAATTTAAGGCCTAAATTTTGAATACATATCCTGTGTATCTAGTTTGAATGCATGAATGGAATGTTGTTTTGTACTATATTTGTGTATGATATACTTAATTGATTCTTTATGAATGGAAACTCAAATCTGTTTCTTTATTCCCAGTTAGGAATTTCTCATAAATATTACAAGTTTAGTCTGTCTTGCGCAAGACTATAGTGAGTCTTGATAACTTAGAGGTTTGTCTAAGTATTCTCCTTACGCTTCCCTCTCTTTCATGTCTTGGTTGCACTTCGAGTGAGACTTCTTCCCTCCTGGGAAAATGAAAATGCCATCACTCTAGACTACTTTGGTACGTTTTGTTGGTAACCTAAGAAGGACCTTGGTCTGAACACTTTTGTTCCAACATGTATTTTCCATTGTATCTTTTCTGTTCTTTTATTCAAAATATATTTGCAGTAAAATATTGTACAAGGTTAAAATCTACACTCGGTTAGAGGTAAATTGGCATTTCTTCTTCCTCTACTGAACTTGTGGACAATCCTCCACTCGATCATTGGTCTAGTATTATTTTGGTTGCTTCCAAGAGTTGTTGCACTTGTGTTCATTGTGCATGGAATTGTTGATGCATTTCTTCTTGATTCTTGGTTGCTTCCTCAATGTCCTCCTCTACGTCATCCCTTACTTGGTAGTTGATTCGGTCCATGTTGCCATTTTTTAGATTATAGACTCGGATTACCTTGTGTACTTTCATCTTCTTGCGTGCACCTCCTGTTGAATCCTTCCTGTTCTTTGAGCACAAGAAAACTTAGAATCCATGGATAATGCAACTCCATACCTCTATCATGTGCATCGACACGGTCAATAAGAAATTGGTTTAATAGGAAGGGAACCTAGCTCATCAAGGATGATTTTAAGGATGGAAATTTATTTTAAAATGTAGAAACCTTCATGAATCTTACAAATCCTTCATATGTCAACTATAAAATGTTTGGCGATATTTTTATAAAAATATTCAAATTTCTAAGGATTTTATATAGTTTGTATAAAATTTTGGCGATTTTTAAGGTAAAATAATAACATCTTATAGAATTTGGGTGAATCATCTTTAGAATAGAGAATATTGTTTTTGTAAAAGCCATGGAAAATTATCCCATGAGAGAAATTTATCCCCTAAAATCATCCCTGCTAAGGTCATTGAAGTCCCATCCAGACACTTCTCTACCACAACTATCACTCCTGTTGGAACTTGGTCCTTCTTTCATTTCGGTAGCAGTTTGCATGATAATTCCTTTGTCGCAAATATGATAGTTGGGACACATATGCACCCCTATAACTATGTGAAACATGTGTTTAACCTGTAAGGTCTCTTTCACATTGTCTTAGCACCTGGTTTCAAAGGAATATTCAACTCTCCTAAGTCCCTAGCTATCTCCTTCATCTATAAAAATGTATTTGGAAATAGGTCTTCATATTCACACAGTAAGTACTCAATATTCTCTACCGTCACATCACTCCAGTAATCCCCTATCTATGAAAACTTTGGATTCTCTGTCATCCCAATGTTTATCTTCTACATCTTTATTGGTTATGTGTATGTACTAGACTCAAGCTCTAGTCGTTCTACTCCTCGTTCTCCTTGTGTTTGAGATACTTTCACATTCATGGGATATTCTTCATCATGTTCTTCCCTAGGAACATTGTAACACTACAATAACTCATGGAAAATCATAATAACTCTATGCGCATCACAGACTGGTACCACCTCCATGAAGCCTTATTCTAAGAAGATATTGGTTCAAATAGCATGTAGTGCTACATCTATTGATTGAGATTCATGTTCAAATCTAATTGTGACCTGAAAATTTGAGTCAAATCATCCCATTTGGTTGTCTCTCTATGCATTTCCAATTCCAAATACTTGTTCTTCAGAATTGTATCCAATGTATGTATAAATATGTGTATCCATTCCTCCTTTGATGTCAAGTTCCATCTATTCCTGCATTTCTCCACATGATCCATTGGGTCACTTTACCCTGTATAATTCTATGCAATATTTTCTACCTCAGTACCAAACCTCACTTGCATTGTCTTATACACTATGACCATTCTTCCATTCCCTCTTTGTGTGCAACCCACCATCTAGTTGGAGTCGCTTTCAGGAAAACATCTAGTGCCAACAACCTTTTTTTTTCCAGGTACATGTAACTAAAATGCCTTTAAAAACAAGCTTATATCAGTCGATCCATCATAACTGAGCGGATCACATAGTTCTATTCCAATCCATTGAAATGTTAGGGTTATGCGTGCACATCGTCTAGTTGATACTTCATGCATCCTATGTTTCTAATCCTCTAGACCTTCCTATGAATATGATTCAGATTAAATTATACTTATCCAACTTAGCATTCCATCTGTAGTGGGCTAAACATTATCCTCCATCTGCACAATCATGTTATACAAATTGTCAATGTCATTTCCTCTTTTTGGATCTATGTATCTCTTTCCTTTTGTTGGGTCCAATGGTGAAGTAAATTTCAAATCTTTGACTTCAAATATCATTTATCTCCTCTTCAGATTAATGATCACTTGATTATAAAAGACACATTCAAGTCCCATAATTTTTGGATATGGTTTACTATCATCCACGATCTCAATAAATTCAAAGACTGCCACACTTCGGACCCCATCTATATTCACGGGTCCTTCTGTCAATCAACCAATCGGTAATATCTTGTGATGATTTGCAAGACTTAAATGAAAAGGAAACCATATCAACTTGGTTTTTCCCATCATATACGAGGTCTACTT
The DNA here is from genome assembly GCA_010110895.2 of Picea sitchensis. Taxonomy (NCBI): domain Eukaryota; kingdom Viridiplantae; phylum Streptophyta; class Pinopsida; order Pinales; family Pinaceae; genus Picea; species Picea sitchensis. The sequence continues at coordinate 74,497 of SNQJ01S0010396.1, read as the reverse complement.
TGGTGATACATTCACATCAGATCCCAAGTCTAAAATAATGTTATCCATAACATATTCCCCAATCTGTGCACTTAATCTAAATTCTTTGTTGGTCCTCTTTCTATGTAGTACCTGATTCACTACCCTCTATGTGATGGGAGTTTCCCTTCCTTGTGTGCAGTCATCAATCATCTCATATAGTGCATTAAACACAGTTTCATCTTTCATTATCTCTATGCAAATTCTCAGGAATTATGTTACAGTGATAACCTTCCCAGTTGGCCTCTCTGGCATAGCGTGATCTCCAACTTGAGGTCCATATGATGTTTGATTCTCTCCAATCCTACCTAAGTACCTATTTTATTTCCCTCTAATATTTCTCCTTTTCATGATTAGGATCGAATGTCGGTATAGGTCTTGCTGACTTCCTTACCCATTGCTCAGCCTTCCTCCTCCATTCGTCACATCAAATCATGTTCTATCTCCTTCGCACGTAATAACTTCTATTCTCAGTCATTCATTGCATTTTTTGGATTATATTTTATGTACATTTTGATTTAGATTCTAGTTCTAATTCCATCTTTCCTTCCATTTCGCAAGTAGTTGAGGACACTTTTCTATCACATGGTCCAGTGCTCTACAGTATGTGCACGTTGTACATGTATTTGGGCAGTCGCATGGTCTAGTGCTCTTATCTGCATGTTGTACCATCACACAGTGGTAATACTTGAAGAACCAAATAATTATGCAGAGTACCAAGATCTGTCATATCATAGGAGTCAACAAGTTTCTTCTTCAATCTAAGAATGAGACCAACGTAATTTCTAGTAATGACAAGGTCATCAACATACACAACAACAATCAAAGTGTCTCCATTGGTATGAAGTACATAAAATCTATGATCATATTCACAACATTTGAAACCAAGTCAAAGAAATAAACTATCGATCTTAGCATACCAAGATTGGGGAGCTTGCCTCAAACCATCAAGATATTTATTTAGTCGAAAAAATAGGCTAGAATATGTCACAAAACTAGGATGTTATTCCATGAAAATTTCTTCAGATATGTCTCAATGGAGAAAATCACTCTTTACATCCATCTGATTGATTTTCCATCCAAATCTAGTAGAAAGGGAAATAATCAATCGAATGAAGTTCATCTTTGCAACAAGGGAAAATGTGTCAATGTAGTTGATGCCTTCTTAATGAGAAAATCCCTTCACAACCAGGTGATATTTATGATCCTCAACAACACCTTCAGAGGTAAATTTGGTCATATAGACCAATCAACACTTCACAACATTCTTTCCTTGTAGTTGGGGAACTAATTCCCTTGTAACATTCTTCGACAAAGAATCAATTTATGTCCACATATCCTATTCCCATTTAGGTTTACCTTGGGAATCTGAGTGGATCACAATATTAGAAGTTTCAAGTATGTCAATAATCAATGCAATCATTGCATGGTTATTTTGACTTTGATTTTGTTGTCTGGAGGAAATATCACTGACATCAGGTCCAGCAAATTCAATTGTATTGGAATCCATATCTAGGTAGACAAGAAAAGAGTGAAATGGTGTTCACTACAGAAGGTATAACATAATTCGAAAAACGTTTAGTCGACAATGATGGAGGACTAGTAAAAACAATATCGATGGACTAATCAAATTGGAGCTCTACGGTCTAGTAGAAAAAAGAATAGAATTTGAATATCCAATCAAGGAACTAAAAAAATAAATAGGAGAACCAGAGTCAGAAACAAAATCAAAGTGATCATCCTACAACAATCCATAGGAGGTATTCAACAATCCTGCAACATTTCATTTGATAAGGATTTTTCATTTGACAGGATCAAGTAGTTGATAGGATTTAGAGTCTTAGAGTAGAACATACTGATGAAAGCATGGCTCTTTTCATCCAACTTCTTTCTTCAATCATCGAAAATGTGATCCCATGCAACACATCCAAAAACATTGAGATGGAAAACTGAGGGTTTGTTTCCACACCATCGTTTGAATTGAGTCACAGAAGGAACACCTCGAGTTTGAGATGTGATTGAGAAGATAGTTTTCATAATATACACCTTTAACCCAAAAGTGAGGAGGTAGATATTTGGTCTTCAAAAGACATCTATCCATTTCAACTAACATCTTATTCTTGGGTTCTGTGATGCCATTCTGTTGAGGTGTATGAGGAATCAATCACTACTAGTCAATAACCTTGAGACAAGTATTTTCCAAAAGGTCAACTTACATACACACCACCATTCTCTTATTTTAGGCACCTGATGGATCATCCACATTAATTTTTAGCAAAGGCCCTAAATTATTTGAACTTTTCAAAGGAAATTTTCTTGTTCTTCAGAAAATAAACCCAAGTGATATCAGAGAGATCATCAATGAAAGTAAAACTATACCTTGCACCTACGAGGGAAGGTACACTGATGCAAAATATATCACTATGAAATTTCTCTAGGAGGTTCTATGCTCACCGCGCTTTTCCAAATTCAAAGGGTGTATGATGATGCTTGTCAAGCACACATCTCTTACATACTCCATTACAAGGAAACAAATTAGGTATACCAACAACCATTCTTTGAGTTCTTATCAATTGTATACATTGAAAATTTAGGTGTCTAAGTCATTCTTGCAAAGTTTGACTTCATTCTTCAGTGTGAGAAAAAAGAGTATTTCATTCAATTTCAGGTCGATTCATGTCACAAAATTTATACTAAATGTCCTTTAGGTCGAGAAACCCTCCAATGACAATCGACTGACCTTTATTCAAATCTTGAACAAAGAACCGCTCTGGAAAAAACTACACAATGTTACCTATATGTGTTAGCTGAGAAAAAAACAACAAATTGGCACTGATATTTGGCACATGATACACATCAACAATTTTCCCATGTCGATAGGAAACATCACCTTGACCAACAATATTGAGAGAAAAATTATCGACAACATAAATCTTCCTCTCCTTAGCTTAATTCAAGGAGGTGAACAAGAAGCATTCTTGGCCATATGATGAGTGCACCCAGAGTTGACTACCCATTCATTCTTTGTAGAATGAGACAACAAGGCTTGAGAATTTTCGACTTGGAAGGTGAAATTATCAGTGAGTTAGTGAAAAATGAACAGGTCTCCTTCAAGGATTTTAACCCTATCCTCTAAATTAGCTCTCTTATTGTAGCATACCTTCTCCACTTCTCTATTCTTTTCACAGTACTCACATGTATTCTTCTTTTGACATTGATCAAGTGCATCTATTTTCCCTTTAGTTTTCTTGTCAAGGAATCCATGTCTCTGTGTAGGGGTATCTTTCCCTTGAGAAAGAGGGATTGATGTTTATCACCAATCTTTCCTTCCTTAAGAATTCTATGTTTATCAATGCTCAAAAGAACATAGAAATATTCAAAGGCGTAATTCTTACCATATTCCTTGTGTTCCTACCAGTTGGTGCAGAATGTTGAAACGAACACGTCGAATGGTATTATCAATTTCATCAGGACTATATCGATGAGTTGTCCATATTTATTCTGGTAATTTTTTCCACATTCACCCAATTTCAACTATAGTTCCTTCCATAGATGATTTTAGGGGCTAAATTTCACAAATGGGATATTTTTCCATGGGTTTTCCCCAAAAACGAATCGCTAATCTCCATTTTTTCTAAAAATGATTCGCCAAAATTCCATAGAATAAAATTGTTTTTCCTTAGAAATCGCCAAAATTTTATAGAAAGTATATAAAATCCTTAGAAATTTGAATATTTTTAGAAAACTATCGCCAAACATTTTTCATTTTGCATATTAAGGAATAGTAATATTAGCCCACGTTTCTACATTTTAATATAAATTTCCATCCTTAAAATCATCCCTGGTTCCTTCACACACACAAAATACTCCTCTATTATGTCAAAAGAATGAGGATAAAGAGAGATCAACTCTTTCCTCAATTGCATGATGTTGATTTCATCGACTCTCTTATACAAATAGTTGATATTCTTCCAGAATTGATGAGGCAAGACAATTCCACTTTTGTGAAAATGAATCTCCCATGCGATATAGATCACGATGACCCATACTTCATGATCCTTCTTTCCATCAATAACTGCTATGGGGAAATTCCCCCTAAACTGGGTCTAAGGAATAGGCAGAGTGATAACTTCCTTAAAACATTAACCTACCCCAAAACCATCTAGACTAAGTGATAAGAGAAAGAGGGAAGACAGGGTTAATGAGTGCATCTTCAATCCTTACGGTTGATGCAAACCTCTATCGTTTGTTGTTGCCTCCTAGATCATAGATCTCCTCCCAAAGTTGATATGTAAGGGGTTAAGAATACAATGCAACAACATACACAATATCTAATGATCACTTTAAAACCCTAAATATAGATATAAATTCTCAAATTAACAAGAAAATGTAAACATAGGGTTTTGGGACAAAGATAATCTCTTTTATTCAAATTCAAGATAAAAAGGTTACAACCTTTGCTTGAGACTTTTATATGAACGAATTTTGGGCTCCTATGTCATGGCTCCAAGTGCATCAATTCCACATTAGATTCTCACAACCAACATGCCATCAAGAGAAGGAGGAAGGGTTTCATAGGGAGAATGGTTGGAGGGGAAAGCTGAGGTTGAAACTCAGAGCAAGATGCAAATCTTGGGCAATGAGAGGGAAAGGATTTTGGCAGAGTTTCCTTATTCTCTTGTTCATGTGTCTAAATGAATCGCGAAGACCTTTTTTTATATGAGAAAAATATGGTTATTCAGTTTGGGGGTTGGCTACAAGGGGTAAAATGGTTAGGAGACCCTCTATATCCCTTAAACTCCACCGAAATACGTGCAATTTTATATTTTTTTTCAAATTTTGGAGGTAAACATGGGCTAACTAGTATGAAAAAAGCATATGTACATGGGATAACTAGTACGCAACACGTGTGTGTATGTAGGCTATTAGTACAACAGGGTGCATACACTATCCAAGAAATGTTTTTCTAGATGGAAACCTCAACAATATGTTTGGAAACGTATGCAAATGGGTGGGCCAATGTCTTGGATGCATATATGTGTCATTTTTGGACTATAAAAAATTCCCCCTAATGTGTGAGGTCAGAAGAGCAACTAATGGCCGAAATACATTACAATATCTTTACACAGTGGGAAGGCATCGATTTGAGTGAGCTTGAGATGAGTGTTTTTGAGTGTGTCATCTGCAAAGTAATGATAATATATCTGAGGTGGGCATACCCATGCTTGGGAGAAACTAAGCATGGATTCCAATCAAGTACAATGCATATCCATGTCATATATATAGTAATCATGACTACGAGACAAACATGAATGTCTATATAAATTGTAGTTGCGAACAATACATAGCGGATCTACATCTCAAAATCATCTAAAGATATACAAGTACAATGTGATATGCATCTTCAGGAAGCATCAATGCATGTAGCTAGAGATGATAACTATTAGAATATAGAGGATAGTTTGCTCGTTTTACCATTGACAATACCCTCGTCACCCAACCATAGGACGAAGCCTCCCTCCGAGCACCTTAACCTTGACTAAGAATTAATCCAGAAGCAAACCCTAGGCTATATAGACAAACAAGTTCTAGCACATCTTCCTCCAAGGATAGCACACCAAAAATAGTTGATCAGATAGTCCAAACCCTAGCCAAGAGATAGTCCAAGCTAGTACTAAAAACTAGTTGTTGTTGCACCTACACCTGCAACCCTCCTTCACATGTGCGCACCAACTGGGAACTATAGTGCGCACCAACTGGGAACTACTATTCTGAGATGTGTCAAATGAGAACTGGCACCCTGTATTTATACTAGTTCTGCCATATTTGTTGGGGCCGACTTCTCCTTCTGGATATGTGTCTGTTCAGTATATTATTATTATTTCTAGCCAACTTCTTCTCTTGGAGGCTAATAACCTAATATAAATTATCTTCTTAAGCTGACAAGACTTCTAGGGTTATTACCCAATTCATTAGGGTTTCTCTTGCTTCCTAGAGTCTCCTATTTTCTTCAGGTTCACATGTGGAGGTAAATACCTCCCGCAACTACCATAATATTAACACTCCCTCCTAGCTAGGGAGGTATTATAGGTAATGGTCTTGAGCACAAAAACATACCATTTACCCAGTAGCATCAATATAGTCATCTAGACTATTTCATGACTAGATCATGAGCATCACCATCACCATCAGCTGCATCATCTCTCGAAACCATACTTCATTTGAGTAATTAGACATGAAGCTAGATAAGTCACTCACACCATAGAGTGATACAAGAGCCACTCTTATAATCTAGAGGAGTAAATGCTCTGAACCAATTTTCGTCTGGAAAATCTATGTTCATCATTTGTTTTGATGGTGATTATCTTCAATAAACTGTTGATAGTCTTCAAGGCAGTTAGAACATAAATAGGACACAACTGTGTCTATCCATAGTAGTACATAACTACAATCTAGTGGTACACTACCACACCAAGTAACACACAAGTACTTGATCAGGTTGCGAATAATGGAACATATCCACCACAGTAGTCCTCATCTATTGTCATACAGTCTTCATAAAAAACATCTGATAGCAACCTGCATAGAAACAATGTTATGATATAAACTGATTTTTCTAGGCCATTCTTTCACTCACATCTATGAGCTCTGAAAGAATATCTACCTCAAAATAGTGGAACATATCCACCACAGTAGTCTTCATCTACTGTCATATGATCTTCATAACAAACATCTAATAACAATCTGCATAGAAACAATGTTATGATATAGACTAAATTATTTGGGCCAATCTTTCACTCACATTTGTGAGCTCTAAAAGAATATTTGCGTCACGAACAGTGGAACATATCCAACACAGTAGTATATCTCTACTGTCTTGAGACAGGTAGTCTCCATAACAATCATCTGATGCCATCTTGCACAGAAAATATTGTTAAAAATAAACTCAATCATCTGGGCCAATATTTCACTCACGTTTGTGAGATTTGAAAGAATATCCGCCCTCATTAGGAATGGGCTATCTACCCTATTTTTCTCAAACAAGGAAGAAGGATTGTTTCTGATTTTTGAGCATGGACTATTCCTCACCCTGGGCCATTCTTCCTACACTAATCAAAGTGCACCCTGGATAGAATGTATAAAACCTAAGGAATGTCTGAGTCCGGACCATTCCTCACCCTGGGCCATTCCTCCTACACTAATCAAAGTGTGCCCTAGAGAGAATGTATAAACCCTAAGGAATGTATGTCCTATACCATTCCACACCCTGGGCCATTCCTCCTACACTAATCAAAGTGTGCCCTGGAGAGAATGTATAACCCTAAGGAATGTATGTCCCTGATTGTTGAACCTGGACCACTCCTCCTACACTAATCAAAGTGCACCCTGGAGAGAATNCCTCTGTTAACCACAAGAGGAAAAGACTATCCTGCATCAATCTCCAAAACAGACCATTCCTCATGTTAACCACAATGAGAAATCGTTGTCCACGAGGCGGGGCCGTCTTCTTGAGTAACCCTCAAGAAGAGAGAGCGCCCTAGACCACTCCCCATGTTAACCACAATGGGAAGTTGTTGTCTATGATACATTAGCAATTAGACTACTTCCCATGTTAACCACAATGGAAAGTGATTGTTCGTCAGAAGTCTCAATCCACTTTCCGAATAGGAAAGCATCTGTTCAAGATGGACTATTTTTCAACTTTAAAGATGAATGTCTTCAATAATATTTTCAGTGCAACCTCCTAACTTGGAGAGTCATTTATTCCTTTTTCAATAAGAAGGAAGTTGTTTCCACGAGCTTTAGCTTGTGTACACAAACTCTTTCATCTTGGATAGAATCTTTACCAAAATGTCTGCTTTCCTGCTCATCTGTGGAGATATGTATTGGAGAATCATTTTCTCCTTTCTGGACTTCATCATGGATAATGTAATTCTTGATTTCAAATGTACTTTAGTCTAGAACATTGTGAAGGCTTCATGTAGATCTGA
>SNQJ01S0010396.1:27123-62294 GCA_010110895.2 Picea sitchensis | reverse complement strand
GCAAGCATCGGTCGTGTAGAAATCAAACTGATCAACGGTGACAATTTTCCCCTGATGAGGAAATTGGACACATCGAAAAACTGACGAGGCAACGACAGTCATAGCATAAAACCAACTTCTTCCAAGTAACAAGTTGTAATCGAAGGGAGCATCGACCACCTCGACATCAACAGTAACAGTTTTTCCACCCAATTGGATGGGCAGGGACTGTAAAAGCCCATGGGGATGAAAACCTCACCCATCGAAGGTGCATAACATCATTGGGGATTTGTTGAGTGCAGGTGATTTTAAACCTTTCCAACATGCCAAAGACATGACACAAGTTGGGGCTCCCTCATCCAAAATAGTTCGGTGGATTTGTTGATTATGAACAACGACATCAACTTGAAAAGCAAGTTGGTGAGAGAGTCGAGATGCATAATTGTCTATTTTAAACATGATATGGTTGGACGACTCAGGATCAACAGCGCCAAGAGAGAATAAGAGAATTCTACGTTAACTAGGGCAGTGTTGTAGAACTTCTAACGCAGACATAGCACACGGTGCTTGAGTCAAATCTTCAACAATGTTGTAGGTTTGGGCGACACGTGAACTAGGATTAAAGGTAGATTTACATATAGTGCTCTTAGGAGAGTGTAAGATAGAGTTGAACGTGGGTTTCTCAATCTAGAGTGGTCCAGACGAAGGATTAATCGATGGAAGACTAACGGAGGATGATGATGGATCCGGTAAATTACAGGTACCATTAGTGTCTTTTCCTTTTTCAGGGTTACCTAGTGTTTCATATGTCTTAGACCGAGTGGTCAAATTGATCCCATTAAACATATAAATATGTTCACTAGATGAGGCCTCATCATGAGGATCACTAGAACTGCCCCCAGGAGAGGGGGTTTGAGAAACTATGGATTGTTGTTGTGGAAAAGGCTGAGAAAGTATAGCGGGTTGTGACTTTCCTTGGAAAATTTTGGCCACTTCATTGCGAAGTGGACAGTCTAGAGTGTAGTGATCATCACCGCAAATTATGCATGGGAATTTTAGCTTCCATTGTGTTTGCTTTTTGGTAGCAGGTGGTTGAGCTTGATTTTTTGTTTGTTCATTGTTATTTTTTTATTTATTCTTTGTCTTCTTCTTACCTTTAGATTGTTGCTAAGGGTCAGATTGAACTACATTCACCTCAAAGATCTGAGTTTGGGGGGAGGTAGAGGAGGGTGTAGTCGATTTGGAAAAAGATTGAGTTTTGACAGACCCGATAATACCATCTGCATGAGATGAGGATGATGGCTTAGAAGGATCGGTATTAGCTCGAGCAGTATTCAGAAGAAAATCATACAAAGTACCAGATTGGGAATAAACCAAATCTAAATACTGAGCCCGAGCGATGGCTTGTTCCTCTGTGACCATACCACCCATAGAGACATCGTGAGCGATCAAGGGTAACAGTGATTTAGTAAACCATTCCTCCAATAGTATGTCAGGAATGACTGCCTTGATCATCCTTCATTGTCGTCTCCACTCATGAATATGGTCAGAGATATGCACAGAGTTAGTTTGATGAAGGGAGGTCAAGAGTTCAGTACCCATCTCGTAGTGAATAGGAAGTTGAAAGTGTGTGAGGAAAGACATGGAAAGGGAATTGAAATCATGAAAAGAAGCATGTGGTAGTTCAATATACCACTTTGTTGTCGAACCGATAAGTGTTCACTGAAAAATATGCAAATGTATAGAATCATCCATGAGGGAGTTTGATCAAAACCACAAATGGAAAGTCATCACATGGTTGTTCAGATCTTCGCCAGGGTTTCCGTCAAATTTTGGAATATTAGAAGCAAGTTTAGTTGGAATGACTGGCCAAACCGGTGAATGAAAAATATGATCATTAGTTAACCGAGACAAGTCTGGGAGATCTAGAGTCGCAAGGAAAGGTAGTTGCTGATTAATTTGTGAATGATACTGGTGTGGCATAGGAACACCAGTAGGACCATAAAATGGGTTAGGTGGATAGTTGTAACCAGTAGGTCCTCCTACATACGGTTTTTGTTGGCCAAGATAAGAAGGATTCGATGGTGCATGAGAAACATTTGTATAACCCGGTGGGTTTTGAGCATTATAAACATTTTTCCCTTGAGACTGGTAAGGAATAGATCCTGGAGGCAGATATACATTAGACCCATGAGGAGGATAAGATTGTGGTCCCAGAGAACTCCAGGTGGTGTTTGGGATGCCGCTCGGATAAGATTGTTCGTAAGATGTTCCGAAAGGAACAGGATTGGATACTCCTCCTAGTGGGTTATTATACGAGTGCCCCCCAATGTGGGGTTGAGTAAAAGTGCCTCTTGAAGATACTCCCCAGGATTGTGTAGGGTTTCTAGCAAATGAGGGTTGCCCCCCTTTCAGCGGTGGATTTACGACCGGGGTATGACTGACAAACAGAGGTTTCCCTCCAGGAGGAGCATGAAAAAGGGGTTGTCCCCCGGGAGGGGTAGGCCCACCATGGAAAGGTAGTCCTCCAGGAAGAAAAGGTTCATTGGATGGTGGTTTCCCTCCAGCCGGTTGTGTTTGGCCAGTAGGAGTCTGCGTTCTCGGGTGAGTAGATGTCCCAGCAGGATCGTGTGGAACATGTGGGGCTGTAGAGTAAAAGCTTGTATAAATGGGGGTAGAGATTGAAGTGCTTTGGAGATGAGTAGAGGTGATGAGTCCAACATTAGGATGGACTTGTTCTAGTGTAATAGTAGGTTTAATAACCTGATCGTCTGGGTGATTCATGGTTTGACTGGATGGTCATGTTTCACTAGGAGGGTCATGAGGATGAAAAGGTTTTTGAAACGATTCAAAATTTTCATAAAGATCGTGTCCTGATGAAGTCCTCCATACAGAATGAGTAGGTGTGGGATTGGTTTCTACTACGGTGCTAGGACGTACAAGAGTCCTATACTCATCACCAAAGATTGGTTCTGTGGATCCCATATATGTTTCGGTAAAAATCCTCTTTGGTAATCGTGGGATATCTTTGTCTATGACGTTCCCAAGGGAGTCTAAATGAACCAAAAGCGGTTCGAGAGGAGTTACCGACACATATGTAGTGGAATTTTCAACCATGACCAAAGCGCCTTCTGAGTTATCTAACAGAGGAGCAAAAACACTTCCAACATCGGATTGATTTTCTACCTCTCTACGATAGTTGTCTTCTGGAGGGTTAGAAGGTAAGGGTCGATAGCCTTCCGGAGGTAGCCCTTGCATCCTACGTGATCGGCGAAGACCTTTATCATCTACAGGCTCAATTGTGGAAAATAACAGAACACACTAAAAATCTAGGGCCAACTAACAAAAAGAAACAACATACGCTAATAAAATCTAGGAATCAACCAAGCAGACAAAAACTTCTCTCGATGATCGTACTAGTTGGTGATGAAATCCAACGTCGCGTGATCAAGTCAAGAAGGGGCTAGGATATGGTAGAATAGTTACAATGGTGACCTTCTTAACAGGCTTTCACCTTGGTGCAAGCTTCCACGCAGTAATTGTGGATTTACCCTCCAAGGAGCCCGAGTGAGTTTAACCAATATCTGTTCCAAGTACAGTGAGACTTCCCTTCACTGTCACCTTGTGTAAGTACCTAAAGATTATGGCAACTAAAGACACCAATTCGCAATGAGTCCCTGGGCGAGTACAGTCGATAGTCCGATCCGAAACGTATGGGTAGGATAACAAGTCCGAAATCAACCCGAGATTCTCCCACACATAATCGTGGGTATACCTTCAAGTGACCCCCAATATACGATCCAACCACTACAAACAGTTGAACCACGGAGGGATAATCTTCGTAATTCGCCTGAATGTGACCTGGTGTGTAACCCCTGTGTGAGAGGGGGATCCCAGAAAACCAAAACGACAATTGGATTTGACTCTCCCCAGCTCAGGATGCTAATGTTTTTTTTTTAAACTTTGGAGAGTTGTACTCACAGCCTAATCCAAAGTGCTAACCCTAGTCTATTGTTGGTGGAAGATCCTAAAAACAAAAAATGTTCTAGATAATTTTTAATTAGCGTTCGTTTTATAACTGTTCTTTACTCAAATGGTGTATGAAAGTGAAACTGATGGAATGATGACTCAAATTCCCAAAAAGATGCATGAAAGATGATAAGAAATTGTTTCTTTTCAATGAACGCCTATTTAAGGGAAAGAGAAAGAGTCATTTTCACTATCAAACACTAATATGAAATGTCCTTAATCAATTGGTTCTCAGTTGAATCCAATGCAATGCTAAAACATTTTCAAAAACTCCTAATATACCAACCAATCACTAAAATGTATCTTTGTCGTTTGTATGCGAATGATGATTAATTCAATGCAAAAAACTTCTCCTGCTAACTACCCTTTCAGATCAAGGAGATTCGGACAAGTATAAGCAGATTTCGCACAAATGACACACACCCTCTTGCTATGATTCAAACAAGAAGCAATCAGAAAACAAAAGATAACAAAGAAAAATCAAACAATTCACGCAAAAGAGAGGTGTTTAAGAATGATGACCTCAAAGAACCAAATAAGATGATTCACAGATTGTTGATGCCCTTCACCAGAGTTCCCGCTCAGTCAGATAGGAGATAAAAAGTAGTGGATTGATTTCAAGCTCTCAACAACAGAAAAACTCAAAAATAAGGAAGAAGGACACAAAATCTGAACAACAAGGTGCTTACTTCTCAGGAGGAAGGATGTCAAAGGTCAATAAGAAGAAGCACTGAATCACAAAGAACCTCAACAAGTGAAAAAACAAGGTCTGGACCTCAGAAAATGCAATTTTGGAAGGTATTTTTGCAAAGGAGAGGCTGGCGCTATGGTGTAAGGGACACCGGAGCATTATAAATCTCTGTCTAAGACTTATAGAGAGTGTTGGCACTGGGCTAACAAAGGCACATGGGTAACAGGCTTCAAAAACTCAGAAAATTGTCCAAAAGCCCAAAATTCCAGTCAAACTTTGGCATTCAAGATGAACGTGATGGTATAAGGAGTCAATCAGCATATGAAATCAAACATGCGTGGTGAACAAGGTCTAATAAGATCAAAGAGAAAGACAAATTCTATGAGGAAAACCAAAACTGAAAAGTTTCGATTCGCTCCCCAATGGAGTCACCAATTTTTGTTGAAGGAAAATCTCCCTACGAATAGGTAGATCTCCTCTTGAGAGCTAGACTCTTAACTCTTAAGACAGAATATGCTTATCATGGTCACTGACTTCCTTTTATATCTAGATAAACTAATGTGTGAGGAAGAAGGAGAAAAGAAGTACCTTTTATCGGTGTTCGTCCCTACACAATCCGAGTTGAGCTCCAATCTTTCGCTCCTCGATAAGCCATGTAGACAAACAAAAGTACAACCACTTCCTAATCTACTGAGATTAGTTTGAAACATATCTATCTATTAGAGACAAGTTCATGTAATATCAAGCATAAACTAGAAATAAACAGGCCAAGCATATTATATTGATGAGAACAACAACGAAGGAAACATACAACCGTAGATGCGAGTGCAACAACTTCATCAAGTCCTCCTTATCTAATGCTTGCTCAAAAGACCCACGATCAGAATGAAAATAAATTCACTGATTATTCTCCTCCACTTCACTTTGTGTTTCCTATGAGATCATAGGTTTCATGCTTCCAATCATTCCCCTTTTTCACCATAAGAAGGCCTGCTTATATAGGCTTGGAGAGGCCCAACCACTTGAGATATATTTGGGGTAAGTTGAGGATTTTCCTCCTTCAGTTAGGGATTTTCCCTAAGATCATGGATTGACCAAGGATTCAAATCCAACTGCCTTCAAAGATTGAAGAGATCTTTCCCTCATTCTTCTCAACAAACCAACTGTTGCCCAGAATAGGTAGCACTCCCCAAAAGGGCAATCCGAGCGTTATAACGCTCCCTAGTAATGTATAGGGAGGCGCTAGAACTCCTGACAATAGCAGCACTCCTCCAAAAGGGCATATGGAGTGTTATAATGCTCCCTGATACTCTATAGGGGAGCGCCATCACTCCTGAGAGAGGTATAGGGGAGCGTTCTCCTCTAAAAACTCAATTTTTGTGGTTCTTTCAAATGGCAAGAGGTTCATAAACCCAGTTAACTATTCCTCTTCTTCCAAATCAAATGTTTGAGGTGTTTCAAATGTCCTTACGTGGTCGTTATAAGAACGACATAGGAATTATGGTAGTATGCTTCTTCTGACATTTGCAACACTTGCGACACTTGTAATGACGACACTTGCAACACTATCGAAGTGAGTAATTTTGATGTGTAACACTTTGTAGGTTCCTTTTCTTCGGAAATTGATGCTTCATGTTTCTCCTTCCTTTTCTTTAGCTCGGTACAATGATTCTTGTAGTGACCATACTTTCGAAAGTTGAAGCATTGCATTTCTGAAATGTCTTTCTCTTTATTGATTCTTGTAGTGACCATATTTCGACAATTGAAGCATTGCATTGAAATGCTTCTCTTGTTTGGCTTCCTCCTTGAACCAAACTTCCCCTTTTGTTCCTGAAGTTCTTGAATCTTGTTGTGAAAGATTGATTGTCATACTTATTTTGGGGTTTCTCTTTTGCATTGATCCTTGATTCTTCTTGAGCACGTCAATTCCAAAGTTCTTCAAATGTCAGATACTCCTTCCTTGTGTTCATGCTTGCGGAAAATGCATCCCATGTCTTGGGAAGACCATTGAGTACTATGTTCACTAATTACTTCTCTGGGGTGATCTCTTCAATAGCTTGTAGTTGATCTCTTAACTGGGAGATCCTTAAAAGGTATGATGTTATTCTGTCATCATCATTCATCTTCATGTCACAGAGCTCATTCTTCAGACTCATAACTTGTCCAATGTTTATGACTGAGAAGAGATTTGTCAGGGCATCGTACATATTTTTTTTTTTTATGAGTCAAGATGGGAGATGTAGGGTATCAGGTGGTATTTTATAGAATCCACTATGATACTCATGGCATTGGTGTCAACATTTTTGAACTTCTCCATAGCTGCAACATTCTGCGGTTCCTTCTCTTTTACTTCTTCAAACTCTGGCTTCACGATCATTCCTTTCACGATATCTAGTACTTTATTCTTTGCAAGGATGAGGTCAATCCTTGTCTTCCATGCTCTGAAGTTAGAGGCTCCATCTAACTTTTTCTCAGACTTCATAGAGTTAGTCATGGCTTCTTGACTTGGTCAAACCCTAGATTTGACCAGAAATCCAAACTTCACGTTTTGGCCTTCTGAGAGTGTCAGGAGATGCGCTAGGCTAGGGTGCACTGATCTGTTTGAATATTAGGTCAATATCTTCACTTAAGGTGCTTCAACAAGAGGTTTAGGGTTTCTACAACTGCTCTTGCTAGTAACCCTAGAGACAATGTCTTGGAAGCTGCTTCTACTAGTAACCCTAGTGGCAGTTCCTCAACGAGCTCAATATCCTAGTGGTTATGTTTCCTTCCAGTGTTTAGACTGAATGAAGGAGGTGTGGGCCCATAAACTGTTAGAATATAGAAGATAGTGTTCTCATTTTACCATTGACGATACCCTCGTCACCCAACCATATCCCAAAGCCTCCCTCCGAGCACCTTAACCTTGACTGAGAGTTACTCCGGAAGCAAACCCTAGGCTATATAGCCAAACAAGGTGTAGTGCATCTTCCTCCAAGGATAGCGTACCAACAATAGATGATCAGATAGTCCAAACCCTAGCCAAGAGATAGTCCAAGCCAATACTGAAAACTAGTTGATGTTGCAGTTGCACCTGCAACCCTCCTTCACATGTGTGCACCAACTGGAAACTGCAATTCTGAGATGTGTTAGGTGAGAACTGACGCCCTGTATTTATACTGGTTTTGCCATATTTTCTAGGGCCAAATTCTCCTTCTGGATATGTGTCTGTTCAGTATATTATTATTATTTTTGGCCGACTTCTTCTCTTGGAGGCTAATAACCTAATATAAATTATCTTCTTAATCTGAAAATACTTCTAGGGTTATTAGCCAATTCATTAGGGTTTCTCTTGCTTCCTGGAGTCTCCTATTCTCATTAGGTTCACACGTGGAGGTAAATACCTCCTACAGCTACCATAATATTAACAATAACTTCATAGCTTGAGCAAGAACTTCAATATCTTCAAAAATCAGGTAGGAGTATAATAGGAGTGTAAGACTCACTACTTTGAGGTCTTCGACATGGCGTCAAGAAAATACTAGAGGACCTCGATCATCAGGCACATAACTTCATTGATTTTGAATCCGAACTTGAATGGACTTTTGGGATGGACGACTCATGAAAGTCAAGAGATCAACTACAGAATGGCCAACTCAGGTTGGATAAAACTTCCCTTCGACAAAAGCATGACAAAATAATGACACTCAGGTAACATATTATTGACATAAGTTTGTGACATAGGAGGCACCACAAATTCTCCATATGTTTGGAAGAGTAACCAAATGGAGGAACACACAACTCTATGTAAGGAGAACAAATTCCTAATGTCATACTAGATCCCAATGCTTGCAGAAAAAAAAGAGGATGTGCTTTGTCCAAGGGAGACTATCTTACTTCCAATAAGAGAGAATGTATATCCCATCCCCTATTTTTGGAATATTTGATTTTTTTTTCTTTTTCAAAATTTTAACGAGCTTGAAAAAGAATAAAAGAATGCTACGTTCCAAAGGAGGAATGAAAGTTGGTTGAAAGAAAAATAGTTCCAAGTGCATGGAACATATTGATGCTCACTGCAAGGAGACATGTGCAAGATAAGGACACTAAGGAAAATTCCTCCATCGGTCAAGGTGTCAGATCGCAAGGGAAAAAAATGATACAAGGCTTGCATTTAAGGAATGCTTTGAAGGTTCAATTAATAACAACATGAATTCGGCATTAGTCCAAAGACGCAAGGATGAGACTTGAAATGTGATTAAGGATGACACAACAAGGCTCCTTCCATGTGAATTTTTAGGATCCCCGAGAAGGTAAGCTCGATGTTTTTTCACATTTAGAGAGTCTGAAAAACAATAAAAGAAGACTCTAGAGTATTCATTTTTGCAATTAGTCCATTCGGTTTGAAAAAGGGTTAAACTTATACTAAAATGACATCTCCTCAAAACCATTTTAACGAGTGTGACAGAGACAAGATCACTCACCTATGTTTTCAATTTTAAGGAGTTTGAAAATATCTTAACTATGGAATAACAACCTTTTTCAAAATTTAGCCCCATTAGCCAAAAAAAGTATCAAACATAACTTAGGATAACACCATAGGTGAGACATGTCTCCTGAGGCATACCTTTTTATAGGGTAATCTATTGGCCAGAAAAAGGGTTAAACTTATGCAAAATAGATATTCCTTCTGGACCAATTAACGAATGTGAAAGGAACAATATCACTCGACGATGTTTTCATATTAGGGAGTCTTAAAAGAGCTTAACTATGGAATCCAAGGAGTTTCCTTTTTTGTATATTATCTCCAAGGCCCGAAAAAGAGATAAACCAAAACCAGGGATAATAGTCCTTTTAAGTCAATTTAGTTCCTCATGCTAAAAAAGGGGTTAAATGTATACCTGAGAATACTATCCTAGCGAACCATAGCTCCTAGGGCATACCTTTTTCATAAAAAGTAGCCATCTAAACCAAAAAAGGGGTAAACTATCACTATATAGATATGCCTTCAAATTTCAGTTTGACGAGAATGAAGGAAAATAAGATCGCTCTGCAATCTTTTTAATTTTATAGAATTTGAAAAGGGATTAAAGAGGACTCCATGCGGCCTTCTTTTCTTAAGGAATCTAAACGAGACCGAAAAGAATAAATAATTTCTCATTAGATGTGACTTTCAAATTTTTAAGTGAGATTGAAAGACAACAAGCCATGCTCTTAGGGATTCCCTCGGGTATAGTCCAGAAAAGGATGAAGAAGAATGATGCTTCAACACATAATCATGACATGAATAAAAGGACTCCCAAGCCTATGGAAAACTCATAGCATGGATGCCAAAATGCAGAAAAGGATATACCTAGGGAATCCATGTAGAGGGATGCTCTACCACCTAACTACGAAACTTATAAAGCACCATAGAAATTTAGTGTCACAATTTAGTGCGGTCAATCCTAAGGAAAAACAAACCAGGAAATGAATAATGCAAAAATGAAAGTAGGGAAAAACCTAACCTATATGTCATCTTCGATGTAAATAATTGTCAGAACGGATTGATATGATGAACAAATGTCAAATAAAAATGTCTCCAATATGTTGCATATAAGGCCAATAACACTCATCCATAAGTTAATAAATCCAATATAGATAAAAGCTTCAGAAAATAAGAGGTGTTATTGAATACAACACTTGAAAAACAACAAACATGGACTGTACAATATGGTACAAGGCACTGCACAACCTTATGACTCATGCATAGTACTAGTTCAAGTAGAGCCCATTGTTGGGCTCTGACAAAGAGTCTCTTCAGTAGTCAACCTAGAAAGTCTCCCAAAAGAGAATAAAACACAAACCACTATGTGAGTCTTCCCACGGTATATAATACATAGTCATGGCTTCAAGGATAGCCTCATCTGAAGGAAATTCAAGATCCGAGAAATCACGTGAACAAGGAGGGTCGACAATCCCAAAAAGAGAAGCAAATGGACCATATTCCATACGACGATGGAGGTTTTGGCCAGGAATGGTAGAGTCTATCAATGAAGAATCAAAAGCACAAGGGCTTGAGGATCTACAAAAAATGAGATCAGACTCAAAAGGAAACTCAAGAGCACTTGGACCAAGAGGGGGAAGCAAGGGCTCCCATGCCCCCACTGGATAAACCAATGGATCAATTGCTAAGACCAAGTCTTGAGAAGGAAATAATGAGTGAACAAGTTCCTTACATGTGGTAAGGTGGAACCTAAATGAATACTAGGAACATATAAAGGGGCATCCTGAACTAACACCGAATTAGGATGGTTATTATCATATGCCAGCTAGTCGATAGCGAAAATGCTTGCATTGTGAGGGAAATGCATCAACTCGAAGAGAATATACACCACAACGTTCATAGCATATACATAATCATGCCCAAGAAGCATATTGATATCTAACATGCCTTGCACAACTATAACATTGACAAGGATAGTCTTCTCATCTGATGAGATAGAAAACTGAGGAAGAATCCCCAAATATTCACTAGGACGCCTGTCAAAATCAAATAGCTCATGTGATGCAGAAGCAATATTGGGAGAACCCAAATATTGCCAAGCCGAGGAGGATAAAACACTTGTGGAGGCTCCTTCATCTACAACACATCGGTAAAAGTTTTTTTAATGAACTTCAACCCTTATTTGAAAGGGTGCAGAAGAAGGAAGGCGAGGCTCAACAAGGTCATTCCAATAAAAGGAAACTATCCTAGGACTTGGAGGGGGTGTGCTCGAAGTGATCGGAATTTCCCCTTGTTCTGAAAGTACTAAAATGGAAATGTTAAAAACATAGTCGGTAGACACATCAGTCCCCATCAGAAGAGTGGTATTAGCCAAATATTGCATCTGTGTGACCAATTTGGTAGACTCGAAACTCTCTAAGTGAAGAGTGGGATCAACCGAATATTGCATTGGCTCGACCACTTCCTCAACCATTGGATGAATAGGCTACGAGACAACATGGTTTGAAGGCTCATCACCCCCCAAAAGAAGAGTGGGGTCAGCTAAATATTGCATCAACACGACCACTTCATAAACCAAAGGATTAATAGACTGTGAGGAAACCTCAGAATACTCAGAATCAAAAGATCTTGAAGATAAGGACCACAATATCCAGGCCTCTCGAAGGTTAGGGAATAAATGAGTAAGATGATATCCCTTGCAAATCTTATAAGGGAACTTAGTATTACATCCTATCTGTCTAGGTTTCTCTACAGAATCAATGCCACTGGCATGACTAGAAGTGGATGGTTGCATGTCACTCATATGAGTCACATTGACGAGACTCGTGCCTCAAGCATGAATGGCAGTGGTTGGTTGCACATATCCAAAAATACTTGCAGAGGTTGGTGATTGTTCGATAACATGACTTGCATAGGCTAAAAACCTATCGCTAGTATGACTAGCACTGACGAGAATTTTTCCCCAAGCATGACTGGAAGAGGTTGGCTTCTTTCCCCCAGCATGACTCGTAGATGTTGGGTGTTGGTCTTCAACATGACTTGCAGAGGTTGACGAACTATCTCCAACGTGACTCACATAGGTTGGTGATTTCTTCTTCTTCTTCTTCCTCTTTCTATTTCGTTTAGACTTCTGGTTACTAGTGTCTATACTTTCACCAAAGAAGGAAGAAGGAGGAGGAGAAAACGTTGTTGAAGAAGGAACATAAATATGATGCCCATGACATAAGGTTCTTAACTGAGAAGCGTCAATAGCATTCGATACATTTGGAATGGTACCCAACCAAAATGATAGTTCCACATTCAACCCAGGAATGTAAAAAGTGGCCATCAAAGGGACACCAACGTTTCCAAAGAAAGAAAACGCACAAGAATCCCCTTGCGAAGGGGTTCCGTGGTTAGTATCATCAGGAACTTTTGTCATGAATATATTACGCATAGGTTCTTCCCTTACGGGGCCATTCGTGTCCTTAAAAGTATCACACACTGACTCCGGTAAATCAATGGTATAAAAATATATGCTTATAAGGAGGCGTCTCCATGTTTCTAACCGGAAGACTAAAAATTCCTCACTACCGATGGAGTGGGAAATCTACCACCTTAGGTCAGATACCCAAAGAAATGATTGAATGAATCACTATCGGAAACTAGGGAGCATAGAGCACACCACTAAAAATAAAATCCTAAAAAGATACAAACCAAACAAACTATCCTTTTGAATGATTCCAATGTAGGGAGATGAAGTCTTGATTATCCAAAGCATTCACAAAGGAAAATGACTGGCTAGGAGAAGCAGTTACCCAGACCTCTGACCGAAAGTCCCTTCGGGTGTCACCCAAAGAATACATATTATTCCTTAGGTACCATGATACACCCATCGCAGTCACTTGTGTGTCAAACTATATAATGGAAATTATGCCACCAACTTGTAATCAACAACCAAAGCGGGTACAGTCGACAACCGGGAGAGTGTATGGGTAGGGTAACTAATCTCGAAGCTCCTCCTAAGGGATGAAATGAAACATGTCCAGAATCACTCTTAGAGTAACTTGGATGGATCCAAGTGTCTCAGAGTTCTGGCAGAAGTCGGGCCAATAATGCTACAAGATTCACCCCCAATGCACACTCTCCCAAATGATTTGTTGGGATCAAGAGTGGATATCTTCATCATTGTCCTCCATGTGGCCTTGTGTTTGACTCCTGTGTTAGAGGATCTTCTCGGATTGAGTAATTACAAGGTGTATTTTTCACACCTTAGCATAGACAGCTAAGTTAAGTTTTGGTTGTCCTTGGAGATTTTACCTCTCCACACCTAATCCAAGGCCCTAGCCTAAGCTATTGGTGAACCCTAGAAAAAGTGTTACTAATATATTTTAGATTAGCGTGTTCGTTTTAGGGTATTTTATTACTTAAGGAATGAAAGTGCAAATTATGTTGTTAGAGACTCTTGTAAAAGAAACTAATTAGAACATTGGAAAACAATATTTTACGCTAATTCTACAAATGAAAAAGAGATTCAATAAAAAAGAATTAACAATCCTTCAATCCTAAAGATGCAATCTTTTCTCCTTTCCATGCAAAATGCACGATGTGACTTTCGAGTGAAACAAAAGAGAAAATGAAAGGATTTCCTTTCTTATTTTTATTTTGAAATGCTTTCAAGATGAGAAGAAAACACAATCCTATGCTAATTTCTTTTTCTTTTTCAAAAAATAATGCAAAGCAATGCAAAGAAAGAAAGAGACCTAAAAAACTATGTTTTTTTTATTTTCATTTTCTTACTATCAAAGAAAAACTAACAAAACATGCTAAAAGAAACTACAGAATACACGATTCATGCCCCCCCCCCTCCCCCCGAGCCATGAGGGGGGATTTTTTTATAGAATGCAACTCATTTTTCTTAAAATTCAAGCTAAAAATAAGCCAAAAATGCTTGGAAACACAAAGAGACAAGATGATTTCTTTTTTTATTTCATAAAAAATATGATCTTGCAAACTATCTAAACCTAGAACAATAGAAGCTTTTGGAACTCAGGAAGACCTGGGAACCACAAGTTTCCTATAGGAAAATGAAAATATTTTGAAAAAAATCTCCAAAACCACAGAGACGCGTGTTGTTCACGAACAACCTGCATATGTAAGGGGGTTGTGTATAATGAAGAACATGTATGTACATGTGTTGTATAGAGAACAGGGCACGTACACCTCTGTAAATTTTCAAAAAAATAAAAAAGTTTGGAAAGAAAACTTGGGAAAGGGAAGATGGTAGGCACCTGGAAGGTGACCAGAGACCCAACTTGACATAGAACACTAAGAAAACTCAGAAAAAAACTGAAAATCAAATCAAACTAATATCTCCCACTAAGACCCTAGCGAGGCTCCCCAGTGGAGTCGTCGATTCTTCTATGGGTAAATTATCCCTAAACTGGGTCTAAGGAATAGGCATAGCGATAACTCCCTTAAATAAATGATGTACCTTTATTACACCCCAAAACCATATAGACTAAGTGATAAGAAAAAGAGGGAAGAGAGGGTTAATGATTACACCTTCAATCCTTACGGTTGATGTATACCTCTTCCACTTGTCGTTGTCACCTAGATCATAGATCTCCTCCCAAATTTGACTTGCAAGGGGTTAATAATACAATGCAACAACATATAAAATATCTAATGATCACTTTAAAATCCTAAATATAGATATAAATGCTCAAATTATCAAAAACATGTAAACATAGGGTTTTGGGACAAAGATAATCTCTTTTATTCAAATTCAAGATAAAAAGGTTACAACCTTCTCTTGTGACCGCTCTATGAACCAAGTATGGGGTCCTTTATCGTGGCTCCAAGTGCATCAGTCCCACATTATATTCTCACAACCAACATTCAATCAAGGGAAGGAGGAAGGATTGCATAGGTAGAGTGGTTGGAGGAGAAAGATGAGGATGAAATTTAGAGAAAGATGCAAATCTTGGGCAATGAGAGGGAAAGGATTTTGGAAAGTTTTCTTATTGTCTTTTTCATTTGTCTAAATGACTCCCGAAGACCTCTTTTTATATGAGAAAAATATGGTTATTCGGTTTGGGGATGGGATACAAGGGGTAAAATGGTTAGCAAACTATCCATAGCCCGTAAACTATGTTGAAATATGTGCAATTTTATAATTTTTGTAACATTTGGAGGTAAACCTGGGATAGCTAGAATGTAGAAAGCATATGTACGTGGGATAAATAGCATGCAACACACTTGGGTTCGCATGCTATTTGTGCAACAGGGTGCGTACACTATCCAAAAAATGTTTTTTTAGAAGGAAACCCCAGTAGTATGTTTGGAAAAGTATGCAAATGGATGGGTCAATGTATTGGATGCATAGATGTGGGATTTTTGGAATAGAACAATAACGAACTTTGCTTGATCATGTGTTGGATCTGGAATCACAGTATTCTTATAATTCCATAGTCCTTTACTCTTTAGTAAGGTTTCCATGTATGGTTCCCATACTGCATAATTTGATCCATTCAAAATTGTTGGATTGACCTTCAAAGCCATATTTGATATCTAGACAGATCATATTTGTTTCCACAACTTACAATCTGCAAATCACCAACCTAGATTAAATCACACAATAGATCAGACTCAACAATATTTGCGGATATCATGTGAGGTTTCAAACCATTGGCTCTAATACCATTTTGAGGATTGTGTGTAACCTGATATGAAATATACAAATAACATTGTAGACAATCAAAGAAGAAATAATATTTCAAAGAAAAAAGTTGGTGTCTAAATACATTGTTATAGCACTTAAGCACAACAAACTATGATCAAAACATCACAATGCATATTGGACATCTTTTACACAACAATGAATTCTCCATGATGATAATGACCCATTGGGTCTACTATTTATAGCTTCAATATCTAACCAAATTCCTTGAAATATGGATGATATTTTCCACATATAACCGTTGATTGTTTGATTTGACTCCGTCAAATCCATGCTATCAACTTGTATCAACAAGGATGGTTGAATTTACCATCCATGTGTTCAACTTGTATTTGATTGATTGGTTGGTCAAACCACAGACCAACTATCTTTGATTGTTGGTAATATTTCTGACTAATAGGTTTGTCGAATACTCGATCAACAGATGTAGATATCTAGTTGATTTTTGAACTGCTTGTTTCTATATTTAGGTTGACCATTCGACCGATTGATTCTAGGAGAAGTGTAATGAATCATCAGAATTCGATGTTCCAATATCTATTGGTAAGTCACATTTTGAAAATTTCTTTGGATATTTTCCACCTTCACCCTTAGATATTGTATATGTACAACAAGGAGGAGTGAGGGATGAGGACCTCACACAAGATGCATGAAAAGAAGAAAATTTTGATGGGAGGATCATGCAGATCCATTTCCAAGTACATAAGATGTTGAAGAATTCATAGGAAAAGTACAAGGATAGGCATAACTAGCACATAACAAAGAGAACATTCAGAGTGGGAGACAGAGTATGGTTACAACTGAATAAGGAAAGAATACAAGGTCTTGGTAAGAAACTCAAGCCCCTCTTGGATGGTCCTTTTGGGGTATTGTAAAAGGTGGGAGACAATGCCTACAGACAAAGTCTACCCCTATACATGCATATTTACTCATTAGTGAATGTGGAGAATCTCAAATTCTACGACCTCTCCTTGTTGGATTAAGAGGAGGAGTAGGTCCTACCTTCCATAGAGGATTTAACACCATATGCTTAGGTAGTGTTGGTAGAGGACACAATCTTGAAAACACGTTCTAGAACTAAAACACATGGGAAGAATGACCTTTGGCAGGTTGGGTTGAAAGGACAAATTCCGGGAAAAACAAAGTGGTACTTCGGGGAGAAGGTAGAGGAAACATTTCCTCACCTCATTCAATAAATCTTTTAGGCGATATAGATTGGATCATTATATTATTTTTCATATATCTCATTGATTATATTATTTTTCATCTATCTGAATGATTGCAGACTGAAAAACATTGGAGGAACTAGCTTCTAGGGTCATTTTAATGGTAGGTCCCATTTTGGAAAATTAGGGTTTGAAACCTTTCAGATCCATTTTGATGCATCAAACAACATGTTTTGGGTCAAAAATTTCCTAAAAATAGCTAGGACCTTGTGACACTATTATACACTTCAAACCTTTCCAAGGGTACAAAAATCTCATCAATAATAGCTCATATGAAAAGGTTTTTCCTATCACAAGTTGACCTACCATGTTGAACACAATGTTACAGGAGGATGCCACATTAGCCCCCATTACACGTGCATATGGATCTAGGCACATGTGTAATTCAAGAAGATTCTATAAGGTCCTAAACCTTATCACAATTGAGGGTTGAGGAAGTCAAAACCCTACCACTAGATGGATATTGGGATATGTTAAATATCGGGCCAGTAGGAGGAGAAGGGTTCCATTTTATGTTATTGTATTTTTTTCCAAAGTAGAGCAGAACAAATGGGAGTGGAAAATTAGAGAGAAAATAGAAGGGGTTAATGTTCTGTAGCATCCTAATAGACCACAGGTCTCATGTAACTTAATAGAGCATACCTTCTCCTTTATACTTGTATTATTTCCATACTAGAGAAAAGAGAGAATAGTAGTCTCACCTTCTAGTTGGGTTTTCTCGTCTAAGGTTTTCCAAGAGAAAATCTTTGTTTTATTTTGTGGGTGGTGTGTGATTATATTTCATTGATCTATATTTCTTGCATTTTATCTATTTCATGCATAATCAAAAAATCAATAACTAAATATTCTGGAATCTAAAGGAATTTAACCTTCATAGTGTAGACTTTAGTTTTATTTATCAGATCTGTTGTGATGAATTGTTCCAATGGAATATCCACGACAATTTACAGATCACCCTAAGCTCCTAACCTACACTAAAAATTGTATTGTGATCTCTTGTGGCGAAATTTTAGTGGGTTCTTATGGTTGAGTTTTTTGGTGAACAAATCTATGTGATTGTTGTCATGGACAAATATCATTTGTTTTTAAAGGTGTGGAAAGGGTATGTATAGAACACATGAGTCATTTATGATCCTCCTAGATTACTTGCGATCACAGGGAGGAGAGCATACTAAGATGCAATTGATCTTTTAGAGACCTTTGGATGTGTGAAAAAGTTCTTTATATGCAAGGATGTAAGTGTGTAAAAAGTATTTTAATAGATTGTGTGTAATATTGAAGCATATAGACGTCGTGGGGTCCTTTACTTGTCTCATTATTAACTACTAAGTGCTTTGAGCAATCCTTGCATACTTCAAAAACTACACCTTGTTTGTCAAATATGTGCACATGTGGGGTCCTCACTGATCTTTTAACTTACTAAGTGCATTGCTTTATTAAAATGAAACTATCTTAATTATGTGATAATGTGTACATGTATGGGTCCTTTCGAAAATGATTTTAAACTTCCTAGGTTTTTAGCTCAACGAAAATGAAACTATCCTAGTTTTTTAATAGTGTGGACATGTATGAGTCCTTTACAACTTCATTAGTTCGATTTTTTAAAAGAAAACTATGAGGTTCCAAGGGGATCTAGCCTCACCTAACTTGATTGGTAAAAAATAAAGAAAACTCAAAGATAAGATATGCACATTTAAGGGTGCTTACTAATCTTTTTAATTTCCTATGTTTGATTGGTGCAAGGGAGATATAACACGCTTGGAAAACTCTTCTTTTATTCCCCAAGATCACTCGAGGGAGTGCGAGTGGGAGAGCATACATAGAGGTGACTAAGAGAGTTCCTAGTCCCAACAACTAAAAACTATTTGCTTTAAAATAAATCTACCTAATAATTCTAATTGTTTCAATTAGCTATCCATACATCAAAGATAAAAATAGACTTGATTCTTTTTACTTTATTAAGTGTGTTAGGTAATCTACTTACGCATGAAAGAACCCAAAGGAAGTTTGATCAGTGTTACAAAGTGCATTAAATTTAAACCTATGAACTGTATTTTGGGTGGAAATCAGAAAACCCAAAACATGTGGTAAAAACTAAGATCCGCGTGAGGGACAGAAACCACGGTAGCGCAGAGTGTGCAATTATGCGCAGATAGCGCAAAACTACATACTATAGAATGCGCAAATGTTGCAACTCTGCACGTCTATTTCTTCGAAATCCACGTAGATGTTAACTTGTGACGTAAATAAAAATTCAAGAAAGACTCTGTGAATTGGGGGATTGAGCACTTAAAATAAATACTCAAGGGACCCAGTAAAACCACCTGCAAAACAAAAAACATGAAAGGAATGTGCTCTTGAATCCTTTGATGGGAGAATTGAGATTAAGAAAAGCAGTGGATTCAACAATATATTCTTGCTTCTTTGCCACTTGGGTGTGCAAAAAGAGAAAATTGAGTGCAAAAAGAGAAAATTGAGTGGTAGAATAGGCTAAACTATCTCCACCGAGTATTCATGGATTCACTCTCAAGTTTGCTTCTTTGCCACTTGGGTGTGCAAAAGGAGAAAATTGAGTGGTAGCATAGGCTAAACTATCTCCACCGAGTATTCATGGATTCACTCTCAAGTTTGCTTCTTTACCACTTGAGTGTGCAAAAATAGAAAATTGAGTGGGTAGCATAGGCTAAACTATCTCCACCAAGTATTCATGGATTCACTCTCAAGTTTGCTTCTTTGCCACTTGGGTGTGCGAAAAGAGAAAATTGAGTGGTAGCATAGGCTAAACTATCTCCATCGAGTATTCATGGCTTCACTCTCAAGTTTGCTTATTTGCCTCTCCACCGAGTATTCATGGATTCACTCTCAAGTTTGCTTCTTTGCCACTTGGGTGTCCAAAAAGAGAAAATTGAGTGGTAGCATAGGCTAAACTATCTCCACCGAGTATTCATGGCTTCACTCTCAAGTTTGCTTATTTGCCACTTGGGTGTGCAAAAAGAGAAAATTGAGTGGTAGCATAGGCTAAACTATCTCCACCAAGTATTCATGGATTCACTCTCAAGTTAAGATGGTGGTAGGGAGTTACACACTTGGCATTAATTAGAGAGGGACCATTAATTATTGGTAGGTTAAGTAGGACAGAGGAAAAGGAGGATGCATAAAAGAAGGAAGGGAACATTATTATTTATTAGGGGAATGCAACAAGAAAAAAAAAATAGGGGAAGATGGGGGGCTCTCATGTGGTAGTGAAATAGAGAGAAACACTCATAGTGAAAAGAAGAAGTTGACCCAAGAGAGAGGAAGAAGAAGATGGTTCTAGTTTGGAGAACATTGGGTCGAAATGTGAAGTGGTAAAGACAAGCATGTAGCTACTTGGGTCGAAATGTGAAGTGGTAAAGACAAGCATGTAGCTACAAGTGGTTAAAGAGAAAGAAGGTTATAATATGAGTCACTAGGTAAAGTCCCTTAGAGAAGACAAGACGATGTGGTTTTAGTGTGTTGGTTAAAACTACAAGAGAAGCACTAGAAAAAAGAGCCCATAAACCTTGCTCGATAGAACATAATTCCAATTGTAATCGTAAGGTATAATCATAGAAAAAT
The DNA here is from genome assembly GCA_010110895.2 of Picea sitchensis. Lineage (NCBI taxonomy): Eukaryota > Viridiplantae > Streptophyta > Pinopsida > Pinales > Pinaceae > Picea > Picea sitchensis. Next base: position 41,589 of record SNQJ01S0010396.1, on the reverse strand, counting down.
GAAGAAGGAAATGAGGGAAAGGGGTTATAATAGATGAAGCCAAAATAATTATAATTGTGGAGAAAAACTCAGTCTTACATATTGTAAGCCCATTCTAGAATTAGACCAACGAGCATCCAGTTAGATAGGGCTTGGCCCTACTATAATCTCTATTATGGTAGCAATCACTAAAGGTTGCATGCAAGTAGTTTTAAATACGTATTTAATTAAAAAAGACATGTGCTCATTTTATTTCTTTCTTTGGAATTGTATGCATGTGTTTGGATTGGTTTAAGGATGTATTTGTGTTTGTCACTTATATAAGTGTGTTGTTGGGAGGTGGGAGTTTGCTTTCATCCCTTCAACAATATAAACAAATAATACATTAATCAACTATGAAATTGTCATATGTGAATCGATGTAGTGGAAACTTTCTATTACAATTATTTGAAATCATTGATATAATAGTTAAGCACTTTTTCATAAATCGATGTAGTGGAAACTTTCTATTAAAATTCTTTGAAATCATTGATATAGTAATTAAGCACTTTTTAATATTCCTATTATAGTTTAAGTTCAACTTTTATATAAAAAACATAATAATATACTTAATTAAAATAATAACTCTAAATTGATTTTAATTTTGTAATTATAAATATCAAAATATCAATAATTATTTTGGGTGGTGTAAAGTAATCTGATAAAAAAAACAAACTATGTTAGAATGTAATATATATGATGTGGATTTCAATAAAATATATGCATCAATTTTTTTTTATAGCAACAAAGGAGGCATGATATTTGCAAGACATAACTCGTTTCTTCTTTCTCAAACGTGGTTGTGGTTTTTCAAATGATTGGATTTTCATATCTCAATAAATGTTTTTTAAATGTGTGTTTAAATACAAAAGCTCGTGAGGTGCTTCGTATACTTGTAAAATTGTTTTCTTCTTCATTGATTGATAGAAGCAATAAAAAATCTCTTCCCCCATTTATGTTTTTCTTTTCATTGGTTTATCATTCCTTTCTTTCTCTCTTTTTTAAACTCAGTTTGTGTAGGCTTGAATCTACAATTGGTATCAGAGCAGTGGTGTATCAGAGCCAAGTGTAAAGAAGAGCTAAGGTCAATTTTTGTTTGCAAATAGTGGAGGATCAAGGTACCCGAAATCGAGGGTATCGTTTGAATAAGGAATCCACAAAGGTCGAATTTAGAGCGCAGTAGAATTCAGATTTGGTGGAGTAAGGAATCTAGGGAGGTCGGATTCAAAGCATAGATTTTGAATTTTTCAAAGCCCAATTGCAAACCCTTGTGGAGGTCACAGAGCCTAGTTGTTGTTTTTTGATGGAGGTAATATTGATGGATATATTCTTTAAAAAAAAAATTCCTAAATTCAATTTGAATTCAGTTTAGAGGTGCGTGTGTATCTTTTGTTGGGGTGAAGACATAATATATCCATTATATATACTCATATGCAATGATTTGCTAGTCAAGAATATTAATTGACTTGTGTTTGAAAGGTTCAGTTTTCATTCCAATGGTGAAAGTCTCGAATGCAAGGTTCGAGGTCGATAAATTCAATGGAAAGAACAACTTCGAGTCATGGAAGTTGAAGATGAAGGATTTGTTGGTGCAACAAGGACTGCAAAAAGCATTTATAGACAAGACAAAGAGACCAACGAGTATGACAGATGAGGCCTAGGAAGATCTAGATTTGAGAGCATTGAGTACCATCTGTTTGGGTCTGGCAGATGAAGTTTTGTTTAATATAATTGGAGAGGAGACAACAACAGGCTTATGGATAAGAATGGAAATATTTTACATGAAAAAGTCATTAACGAACCAAATCTACTCGAAGAGGTAATTATATAGTCTGCGGATGAAAGAAGGTACGAAAATTGTTGATCAATTAAATGTATTTAATATTCAATTATGCCAATTAAATAGTATGGATATAAAAAGAAATGAGAAATATAAGGAACTAGCATTGTTGTGTTTATTTCCCGAGTCTTGGAGTCATTTAGTCACTTCTATTAGCTTTTGCACAACAGACACCCTTGAGTTTGACTGTATTGTGGGAGCTTTGTTGACTCATGAGGTGAGGAGGAAATCCATTTTAAAAACCTCCTCTCCAAAGCATTAGCGACTAAATGTCAATCCATATAAAGAGGGGAATCGAGAGGTACGTCTAGATCCAAGTCAAAGGGCAAGCTAAAATGTTGATACTAAGGTAAACTAGGGCATCTCAAGAAAAAATGTTGGAAGGGAAAAGAATCCAAGGAAGACTTCGATAAGGAAGAAAATCTGGTTGAATCAAGTTCAAGTATTATCAATGAAGTTTTATTTGTTTTTAGTATTTCACAATACCAAGAAGTACGGTTGTTAGATTCTGGTGCTTCCCATCACATGTGTTGACATAGAAGTTGTTTCTCTTCTTACCAATCTATAGATGATGATGTTATTTTTATGAGAAAAGATATTTCTTGAAAAACCTTTAGGAGTGAGAGAATTAATTAATATGTTTGATGGCATTATAAGATCATTGATGGATCCTAGACATGTACCAGACCTTAAAAAAATCAATTTCTTTGGGAGTTTTTGATTCTGGAGGTTACAGGTTTACAGGTCAAGGTGGAGCACCAGAAGTGTCCAAGGGCATCTTGGCGGTTATGAAGATTACAAAGATTGGAAACCTTTACAAACTTGAAGGAAGCACTCAAGTAAATGAAGTAGAGGTGGTATATAAGGAAGAAAGGTCATCTACTTGTTTATGGAATCAACGACTAGGCCATATGTGAAAGAAAGGGTTGGAGCTGGAAATATTGGTAAAATGTAATCTATTTCTAGAATTACATTCTTTGAATTTCTATGAATTTAACATATTTTTTTGTTATAATGATGGAGATAAGGGATGTAGATTGTGGGATCCTACTGCCAACAAAATTATCACTGGAATATATATGTGCATGGAACAGTTAGACATTCTTCAAGATCGCAAAGAGATATTTGTTTGCAAACTCAGGGAATCATGATGGTTGATTCCTTCATGGTGAACCAAAATTTTATTAAAAGTGAGTATAATCGTTTTGTTTACTTCAAAATTTTCAATGTCATATTCATTATCTTGGTGTTATATGTTGATGATATGTTTTTTGCAAATTCCATTCATGTTTGAGATTAACACATTAAAGGTTTAGTTGGACAAGATGTTTCAGATGAAGGATCTAGGAGCAACAAAACAAATATTGGGCATTAGAGTACACAAAAATAGGAAAAATGGTAAGTTGTGGTTACCACAACAAGAGGCTATGGTGAAGATACTGATGAGGTTCAGTATGAACATTGTGAAACTGATAAATATCCCTTTAGCTTTCCATTGTAAGCTTTCTTCAAGTTTTCTATCCCGCTAGTAAGGAAGAAAAGGATTATACGTCTTGTGTACCATATGCTAATACAGTAGGAAAGTTGATGTTTGTGATGGAATGTTCAATTATTTCACAGATAGTTGGTGTTGCCATCAGTGGACACATGGAAAAACTAGGTAAAGAGAATTGGAAATGGGTGCTTTGGTATTGTAGAGGCATGAGTATCACCTACAATGGTTGCAGTGATTTAGCTTGTGGTTATGTTGATTCATAGGAGGTGGAGTGGTCCATACTGGAGTAAATTGTGCATACATTTTCACACAACCAATATTGTTAGAGAAGTTGTGGTGGTGTTTGGATTCTCTTGGATTGTAGGAAAGGTGATGATTGATTTGTTTGGCTAGATATCGAAAATTGTTGTAAAGGTGGAGATTGATGGGTGGTGAAAAAAAATCTGTGGGCGATTACAACTCATTTATTCTTCCTCTCAAAAGTGGTTGTGGTTTCCCAAGCGGTTGGTGTTTCATATCCCTGTAAATGTTTTCAAAATGTTTATTTAAATACATAAACATGTGAGGTGATTTGTATACTTGTAAAACTGTTTTCTTTTCGCTGGTTGACAGAAGCAATAAAAAATATTTTGTGCACCATTTCGGTTTTCATTTTCATTGGCTTATCATTCCTGCTCTATTTTCTAAACTTTGTTTGTGCAGGCTCGAATCTATAGCATAGTCTAATATATGCATATCAACCCAAGAAACAATACACTAAAAATGCCAAGCATGACTATCGATTCGAACTGTGTAAGAAGAAAGATGGTTTCACCTGTCTTACAATAGATTTTTCATTAAAATTATCAGAACTGGAACTATTGGAAGTTGCCATTGTGATGGTCAAACAGATGTAAGACATGCTTCAACCATCAACCTTCACAATGTCATTAAAAATAAGAAGCAAGACATAGATGAGGTTGACCTACTAGAATGTGTCCATTTTGTTCCTTATCCGCATTCAACCAAACAAATGTTAGTTATGTTGGAAATAGTAATTACAAGTCAGTGATCTTTACATATCCATTGATTTTTCAGTGAGTCGATTTTGTTAGACATTCAGGTAGTCAAAATATTTATCATTCAGTTATGTTATTCTGCAACTACAATTTATTTAGTTTTTCCTTTTACGTTTACGCAAACTTAGTGTAAGTGAGTTGGAAAGCAAGGGAGTTATTAATGGAGATTATTATTATCTTTCTTGAGTCTAGTTAAATAGATGAAGAGTCAGTCGAATTTATTGATGTATTAAAGATGCAGAGAAGCAGAGAGGTAGAAAGAAAAGAGTTGTGAAGAAGAAAAAAACAACTGAGGAGTCAAAGAAGTCTGAGATAATAAGCTATGTGTCTGTAAAGTCAGTAAAGGTTTTTAGAGTTGAATCTCATCAAAATTACCATATTTTTTATTAGCACACAACGTCGAAGTTTAATATATATATAACATAGTTTTTAGTGTTTTCATACTCACATGTGTTTATGTGTTTTACTCAATTTTTGAGTTTATGGAATAATCATAGAACTATTTTATTTCTGCATCTATAAATCGTTCATTAAAGTGTTTTATCATAGAGCACAGTATTTCAAATAGTTTTCCCACTGAGTGGTGACTCTTGAGTTTATTCAGCGACAAAGATTTGTGACACACAATATTTTTCAACTGGGTTGCGTACATTTTTCCTGCTCGTTGTAGATATGAGATATGGTATTAGAGAAAGTTGATCAGAGCAGGTTGATCTAAACAAGATGATCAAATAAACAATTATGTCATAAGGTGAAGATATGGCTTCTACTTCAAATCTGCAACCTGCCACTTTCACAGGAAATAATTATGAGTTGTGGTCCTTGACCATGAAGGAACTATTACTAGGTCAATATGTATGGGAGATAGTCAATAATGGCTATGTGGAACCAGTAGATTAGGAAACATACAATTCCCTCACACAAGATGAAAATGATTCTTTGAAAGATCAAAGAAAGAAGGATGGAAAGACGATGTTCTACATACATCAATCCATGCATGAGAGCATAATCCCAATAGTTGCATCAACAAAGCAAGCCAAGGAGGCATGGGACATATCAAAAACATCTTATCAAGGTATGGACAAAGTCAAGACTTCAAAACTACAAATTCTTAGAAGATATTAGGAAACTTTTTCAATGAAAGACACAGATTCATTATATTCATTTTACACCCATTTCGTTGGCCTAATAAATCAGATTAAGTCTCATGGTGAAACCATAGAAGACGTAAAATTTGTTGATAAGGTACTTAGGAATCTTCCTCCTAAATTTGATACCCTAGTTGTAACTCTGGAAGAAAGAAAAGATCTGAGTCAATTTATTCTAGATGAGCTGCAAGCTTCCCTCATTAATCATGAACACATATTGAATAGGTCTAGTATGTCATTAGAGAATGAATTTTCTGTGCAGTCATATATCAGTCGTGGAAGAGGAAGGGGGAGAGATAACACTAGAGGCAGGGGAAGAAGTTTTTCTAGAGGTCAATGCAGTAGCAATCCTGGAAACACTAGTGGAAGAAGTCAAAACTCAAATACTAGTCAGCCAAGGAGTCAAAGAACTGCCAATTCAAAGATTCAGTGTCATTACTATAAAAAGTATGGACATTATGCATATGAGTGAAGGAAGAGACAATATAACCAGAACAAACAAGGACAAGGTCATTCAAATAGCGCAAATAGTCCCTACAGTCCTATGTTTATGTCGCACAATGAAGCAATGCCTATAGTATCCCCAGTTGAATGCAATGTTTCTCAAGAAAGTCCTTGTGACATATGGTATTTAGATTCAGGATGCAGTAACCACATGACATGAAACATAGAATTGTTTTCTAGTTTGGATAAGTCAGTCCAAACTAAGGTTACACTTGGAACAGACATCCAAGTCACTGTCTTAGGAAAAGGGAGTATAAATATTTTAAACAAACAAGGAGAACAAAAATTTATGCCTGATGTATATTATGTTTCTGGTTTGAAGCATAATCTGATGAGCACAAGACAATTGTTACAGAAAGGATACATAATCTACATGGAACATAATCACTGTGTGATTATGGACAGATATCCAAGCAACGAACTTATTTAAAAAATTCAGATGACAAGTAACATAATGTTCCCATTGACATTGAATCCATCCAATAATAAAAATACATTTCTAGTTGTTAGTAAAGAAAAAGATGGGCAATTAGACAGTGCATTTATGGCATAAAGTGTGCACAATTCAAATGAGGAAAATAGTGTGAGCTGTATCAAGAAAGGAGAAAGTAGCACATAAATGTAGGCAACATTCCAATCTGAAATACAAGAAGATTCTTGGTTATGGAATTTCAGGTTTGGACATTTGAAGTTTGGAGGCCTGAAGCTGCTACACACAAAGGATATGGTAAAAGGTTTATCATTGATTGAAAAACCAGAAAGAATATGTGAAGGTTGCATATTTGGAAAGCAACATAGAGAATCATTTCCAGTTGGCAAGTATTACAGAGAAAAAGATAAACTGGAAATTATGCATTTAGATATTGTGCACCAATGAAAACACCATCTATGGGAGACAGTACTTATTTTACGACATTTATTGATGATTTCTCAAGAAAGACATGGATTTATTTCTTAAAACATAAATCTAATGCATTGGGTTGTTTTAAGCAGTTTAAATCACTTGTGGAGAAGAAGAGTGGTTATTACATCAAGTGTCTAAGAACTAATAAATGAGGAGAATATATATCAAGAGAATTCTGGAACTTTTGTAAAGTTCATGGCATCTACAGGCAATTTACCGCACGCTATACACCACAACAGAATAGTGTCGCAGAGAGAAAGAACAAAACCATCATGGAAATGATGTGCAATATGTTGGCAGCCAAACATTCGTTAAATGAGTATTGGGATGAAGTAGTAGAAAGTATAGTATACATCATGAACAAATTTCTGACAAAGAGTGTGTAGAACAAAGTTCCTCAAGAAGCCTGGACTAAAATGAAGCATAATGTGGCGCACTCAAAAGTTTTTAGTTTTGTCGCATATGCACATGTTCTAGATGAGCTGAGAAAGAAGATAGAAAACAAAGGACATAAATATATATTTGTTGGATATTCTGAAGAAACAAAAGGATACAAGATGTATGACCTTGTCACAAGGAGAGTCATAATCAGCCATGATGTTCAGTTTGTGGAGAATGAAGCATGGGATGGAAGCATAAAAAAGACAGTTGGAATTATTGATGTTATTGAGCATGATGAAATAGAAGAAGAGGTGATTCAAGCATCATGTACAAGTCAGTGCACAGTTCCCTCTACAACTACGACGCAAATTGTAGCACAAAATACTCCAGCGAGATCTGCAGGTGCGTAGTCTACACCTAAAGCGCAGAAAACACCAACAACCAGTACAAGTAGTTCTACATGCCCAGATCCAACTTTAGCAAGTCTATTACTGATCCAAATGGATCTCAGTGGCCATCCACTTCTTTGACTGAATCACTATTTTGAGCCTGTGGTTTTGATCAACTGTGATATTCATCCTTTTGATGGGGAATGGAATGTAATGTCATCTTCATTTGTTAATCACAGACATCATTTAATGATTTACTCTAAGTGGTCATATGTACATGTCTACAACATAGCGTTAATGCACTGGATCCCATTAGAACTCTGCAATTAAGTGCGCTTAGGATAGAGTAGTACTGGGATGGGTGACCACCTGGGAAGTCCTAGTTTTTTACCTGCCTATGGCATTTTATAAACTTAGTCCAATTTATCCCACATGCATCATGACAATTGTTCTCCTCTCACTCTCTCATATATAATTGAGATGAAGGAGTCCCTTTAAGCATGCAATGGAGTGTGATGTAAAGCTTCTTATGAATGAAGCGTAGCCAACATCTCTTTCTTTTTTGAGATAAGCTACCCCATTTTTCTAATTTGTGTTCTACAATGTTTTTTTATCTTATTTAGTAATAGAAATTGGGTTTCATTGTATTCATGTGTTCTCTTCTATATTTTTGTGTATTTCATTGTTATATCTTGGTTATATTTATACCTTCATGTCATTCTCAAAATAATCTAGATCAGTGGTATCAAAGTAGTCTGCTCCTTGTCATTTCTCATAGCACGTCCTCAACGAGGTCAATCTATATAGATTTGGATCTTGAGCTAGTTTCACTTGAGGACAACCACTCTCGTTATCCCAAGCGACCTTCCATGGTGGAAGAAAAGAGATATGATAGAGCAGGATATTCATTCAAGATGTTTCTCAAGGAATCCGTTGTGTGACAAAGGAACGAGATGATGGACAACTTTGCTCATATCCTTTGAAGACTACCGATCGTGGAAGCTGAGGCATCTTTAATAAGCAACCATTTATGAAGTGAGACACCCTTCAAGGTACAAGTGAATTTTGATATCCCCTTATTTGAAGGCCAGATAGATGCAGGTTCTCTAGAAAAATAGTTGAATCTACTAGAAGGTTATTACTCTATCCAAAAAAAAATTGATAGTGAAAATATCACCTTCTCGCTCCTTAAATCCCTTCCCTATGTCATAGATTGGTGGGAAGGTTACTGGGAGAGGTACACAGCAGATGAATCTACACTATTTTGGAGAGAACCCACTTGGGTGGCCTTTGTAGATGCCCTAAAGGAGTTCTACCCTGTCAGAAACTATGATGACCAATACATGTGATGGACAACTCTGCATTAGAAAAGAGACCAGACATTGTCAGAGTACACCAACATATTTCATACCTTGCACTCAAAGCTAGGTATCAAATACTCTGAGCGACACGTGGTTTTGAAGTATCGCAGTGGTGTACACAGGTACATCCAAAAATATATGGATTTCTTAGACATCTCCTCACTGGGAGTTGCTTTTCAATATGCAGTCGAAATTGAGTAGAAATTCAAGAAGCAGAGTAAGTGGGAGAAGCATGGACAGAGAAAGGAAGGCCAACCTCAAGAGAGACATTCCTAGATGCAAGAAAATAAAGGCAACGTGAATTCTAATAAAGACACTGGAAAGTGGTGTGAGATCCACAACAACCCTTGGAAAAACGCTGATGAATGTCTCTTAATACAGACATTGGTGGCTGAGCTCAAAGAAATAGAGACGAACCCCAAATTGGAACCTTTTTCAGAAAATAATAAAACAAGAAATATAATTTATGCAGAACCCACTTCTATTGTTGCAACTGCAACAATCCAACTAGAAGAGGATCCTGAGGAGGGGGAGAGACTCTTCCATTCACAGATGTGGGCGAATAGTACCCCACTACATTTTATTGTTGATAGTGGAATCCAAAATAACATCATCTCAACAAAGGTTGTCAAGTAGTTGGATTTTCCAATAATACCACATCCACGACCATACAACATCAGGTGGCTTCGCTAGGGTCAATATCTTCATGTCAGCCAGTAGTGTCACCTATCATGCAACATCAAGCCCTGCAAGGATGAGGTATTGTGTGATGTTTCCCCACTAGAAGTCTGTGATGTTCTATTATTCCAACCATATATGTGGAGGCATCATGTTGTTTATGAGTCTTGACCCCGTAGCATCATTGTTACTCTGGGGGGTCAGCTATACCAGATACTAGAGGTAGTTCCAACTATTGTCCCACCAAAACAATGCCACAAAGTAATCTTTCATAATGAAAAGTTTATTCTCTTCGAAATCCGATCAGAAGGTGAACAAAAGGACACTGCAACCACTTCAACCTCACCAAAGACCTTTCTATCCAGAGAAAGCAGATCAACAAAATTGAAGATGAGTATTGAGATGTTCTTGTTGTACCTACGGGGGTGCCTCCACACTGCCCAGTCAAGAAAGTTTATAACAAAACCCTTCATACTCTTCATGTTGCATATTCACTGACAGAGTCCTCCCAATCTCAAGTAGATCATGCAACTAGATTAGTTGAATGGATCCAAACCCTCCATCAGCGGGCTCGTGACATCCTTTAATAAGCTAAGCAAGACAACTTGTTCAACAAAGAAAGAAACACACCAAGATTTATATTTTATAGAAGTCTCCTCGTCTCCCAAGGGAACTTGACACAATGGGGACCATTGCTTCCTAAGGGGGGGAGGAATGATCTAGATGGATCTCAGTGGCCATCCACCTCTTCGACTGAATCACCTTTTTGAGCACGTGGTTTTGATAAACCATGATATTCACCCTTTTGATGGGAAATGGAATGTAATGTTATCTTCAGTTGTTAACTACATGCATCATCTAATGATTTCATAGTGGTCTTATGTACATGCCTACAACATAACTTTAATGCATCAGATCCCATTATAACTCCACAGTTAAGCACGCTTAGGCTAGAGTAGTACTAGGATAGGTGACCGCTCAGGAAGTCCTAGTGTTTTACATGCCTATGACATTTTACAAACTTAGTCCAATTTATCCCACATACATCATGGGAATTCTTGTGAATGAAGCGTATCCAAAATCTCTTTATTTTTAGAGATAATCTACCCCATTTTTCTAGTTTGTGTTCTACAATGTTTTTCTATCTTATTCAGTTATAGAAGTTGGGTTTCACTGTATTTTTGTGGTCTCTTCTATATTTTTGTGTATTTCATTGTTATATCTCGGTTATATTTCTACCTTCATGTCCTTCTCAAAATAATCTGGATCAGTGGTATCAGAGCAGTCTGCTCCTTGTCATTTCTCAGAGCAGGTCCACAATGAGGTTAAGGTATAGAGATTTGGGTCTCGTAGAAAAACTGGAATGTTTATCAAATGGATGTATAGTCAACATTTTTGAATGGACATCTAGAAGAAGAAGTGTATGTGGCAAGGCTATGAGGTTCAAGGACAAAAGAACAAAGTGTACATATTGAAGAAGACATTGTATGGATTAAAACAAGCTCCTAGAGCTTGGTACAGTCGCTTAGATTTATATCTCACACAAAATGGATTTCAAATAAATGAATGTGAGCCAACACTATACATCAAAGGAAATCAGCAAGGTAATATGGTAATTGTTTTCTTATATGTAGATTATTTGATTTTTACAAGTGATTTTGGCATAGAAGAATTTAAGTCAGTCATGAAGGATGAATTTGAAATGACTGATTTGGGGCTTATGAGATATTTTTTGGGTATTGAAGTTCACCAATCCAAATATGGTATATTTATTTCACAATCTAAGTATGCACATGAAATCTTGAAAAGATTCAATTTGATAAATTTCAAAGCATCCACAACACCTGTCATAACAGGAATGAAGTTAAGAAAGGAAGATAATGGGTCCAAGGTGGATCCCACACTGTTTAAAAGACTGGTAGGTATTCTTATGTATCTAACAAAAACAAGACCTGATATAATGTATGGAGTGAGCCTAATTTCAAGGTTCATGGAAACTCTAAAAGAATCACATTGGAAGGAGGGAAAGAGAATTCTGAGCTATGTGAATGGAACAAAATATTTTGGCATTTTGTATTCTACTTTAGAAGATTTCATAATTATTGGATACACTGACAGTGATTGTGGAGGAAACATAAATGACATAAAAAAGTACCTCTAGGTACACATTTCATTTTGGAACAGGTATGGTGTCATGGGAATTAAGGAAGCAACCCATAGTGACTCTTTCTTCAGTAGAAGCAGAGTACGTCTCAGCTACAAGAGCAACTTGTCAAGTCGTATGGATGAGAAGGATGTTGAAATATTTGTTGCATGAACAACATGAACCAACAATAGTGTTTTGTGACAACAATTATGCCATTATGTTATCAAAGAATCATGTGTTTCACAAGAAAACCAAACATATTGATACAAGGTATCATTTTATCAGAGAATTGGTGAATAACAAAGAGATGTGTTTAGAGTTTTCCAAGTCAAAAGAACAAGTCGCAGATATTTTCACAAAATCTTTAGCAAGAGATGTTTTTCAACATATGCACAGTTATCTAGGGGTCTGCACAGTGATAGATGAGTGAAAGTAAATGTCAATTCAATTTTTAATGTAATTTTCTTTTGTAATCCCACCTACTTATAATTAAGGGGAAGTGTTAGAAATATAGATTACATGTAGGTGAGCTTTACATCTTCGTCGATTTTTCAATAGGTCAATTTTGTGAGACAATCAGTTAAGCAAAATATTTGTTAGTCTGTTTTGTCAATATGCAAATACAATTTATTTAGTTTTTCCTTTTACATTTACTCAAACTTAGTCTAAGTCAGTCTACAAGCAGGGGAGTTATTAATGGAGCTGATTCTTATATTTCTCAAGTCTAGATAAGTAGATAAAGAGTCACTAGAAGTTATTGATGTATTAAATGTTGAGTCTGTTTTTTACTTCTGTAAGAAGTTTCGGTTTTATCTATATATGTCTGAGTCTATAGTCAGTCAAAAAATGTAGAGAAGTAGGGAGGTAGAAAGAACAAAGTTGTGAAGAAGAAAACAACAACAACTGACAAGTAGAAGAAGTTTGAGAGAGCACAAGCTCTATGTCTGTAAAGTCAATAGAGGTTGTTGGAGATGAAGCTCATCACAGATATCATATTTTGAATTAGCATGCCGCACTGAAGTTTAAATATATATCAAGTATTTTTTAGTGTTCTCATACTCCCATGTATTTCTGAGTTTTACTCTGTTTATGAGTTTATGTGTTAAGCAGAGCAGTGTTATTTATGCATCTATAAATCGTTCAATAAAGTGTTTTATCATGAAGTATTTCAAATAGTTTACCCATTGAGTTGTGAGTCCTGAGTGTATTCAACCACAAAGCTTTGTGACACGCAATATTTTGCAACTGGGTTGCGCACATTTTCATGTGCGTTGTAGATCTGAGATCAATGTCAAATTCCATCATGGCTTCTCATTTTCCTTTCATTTTAGAGAGGCAAGGGACCTCTTATATAAATGCAATGGGCAACTACGAGCTAACAACAGTTTGGTTGAATGTGGATAAAGAACCAAATGGACTCATTCCAGTAGGTCAACTTCATTTATGTCTTGCTTCTTATTTTTAATGACATTGTGAAGGTTGAGGGTTCAAATTTATCTTACATATGTTCAACCATCACAATGGCAACTTCCAATAGTTCAAATCAATGTTCTCAAATGGGTTGTGGTTTCCCAAGAAGCTGGTGTTTCATGTTAGAATATGTAATTCATACTTGTTGTATTATTGGGTTAATTACGTATTGAGGAGATAGTTATAGTCAGATGACCTGAGAGATTAGGTCAAGGAGGTTGTTAGATAGTTGGTTGTGAGAAAGATTCTCTGCAATCAAGTCTCCTAGTTTGGTGTGTGGTTGAGATATTTGCTCAACCTCTATTACTATTATTAGAATAAGTTAGATCTGATAAAGCTCTATATAATGAGCCAATATGTTGTATAATGTATTCAGTAATCTAATAGAGATATGGAATTATGTCTATCTCATTTGTTAATTTGGTATCAGAGCTGGACTGGGCTTAGCTCCCTGACAAGAGTGCCCAGGAATATGATAGAATGAGAGGTAGTATTCCTTAAGCTTGTAGGAGTAGATTGGTGTGAGTTTTTTGCATCAGTATTTTTTTTATTTGTAGATCTGCGTCATGTGAGTGAGCGATTTATGTTGTGAGTGAGCAATACCTATGAAAGCATTGTTTTTTTTCTATTTGTTTAATCGTTTCCCAGTGAGACGCTATCTGTGAGCAATTGTTGTAGCGGAAAGAGCAAGAGAAGATCTGCATGGTAAAAAGGACCTGTTGTTTACAAGAGAGAAAATCGTTTCCAGATTCAGAGAAAATTACTGCCAGAAATAGCGGAGAGGAGGCTATGATCTGAAAATTGATCTAGATCCGTGAGAATATTCGAATAATGAAGAGGCTACAACTATATCACTGGTAGTTATCGTTTGGATCTGAGTGAGGGGACACGTCCTGCAACCATCCAGTGTGTGGAAACGTGAAGTGTAAAGCGGGCATTGTGTGGAAGAGAGATCGCTGCAAGATTTAGTGGATTGGAGGAGAGACGCTATAGGACTCTATTTTTATTTTTCTCGGTCACCATTCTAGAAGGGGTCACCGTTGGGGTGAAGGAGCTGCTGCAAATAAGGTGAAT